>JANEHU010001356.1:0-39185 GCA_027563435.1 Nasonovia ribisnigri | reverse complement strand
CTTTAAACTTTTAAAATATATAATAATATTTTATACAGTCAAGGACATTTTCAAATGTAATGTATTTGGCAAGAATTAATTCATCCTACCTACTTATTACTAATGGCTAATAGTAAAATAAATTACATACTATAATACCAACAATAACATATATGTTCTTAAATTAGTAATATAGTCTTAGCTCAGCCTATAATATTACTAAGTAGGTTTATTATGATATTATTGTGGCTAAAGTAATTTATTTTACTATTAGGTATTAGTACTACAGACTACAGTAGGGTAAATTCATTTTTGCAAAAAAATAGCATTTGAAAATATACCTAATTGTGTGTATGAAATTAAAATATAATAATATACCTACCACCTACATACTTTAAAAGTTTCTAAGTAGGTACCTACCAATAATATTTTTAAATTACAACAAAAAACAGTGTTTATATATATTTTAGATTTGGTCACATAATGAACTACTTACGTGAAATCTTGTTACGTCCCAACTCGTGTCCATATTATATATGTAATATGTACATAAACTCAGGAAATAAAGACTTGATGTAGGTACACAGATATAATGTGTGTTTATTTAATATAATATATCTAATACAAAGAAAGTGGATAAGTGGGTGTCACTCTGCTGTACGGTAGGTTACAAGTGGGTCACTAACGGGTGGTGTTAAATTTGAATTCAATGATCAAATATCATTGTATGCGAAAACGGAAAAACGACTCCACGGCTTGTCAGCCTAGGATATTTTATATAATATTAATTATATTTTTACTATCAATAGCCGCCAGCCGGTAAGTTTAATTGATATTTTTTGAAATTTGCATATTGTTATATTTAAATATTTGTATATAATAATATACATAAAAAATTTCAAGTAGGTATCGACGAATAATATTTTTTAAATTACAATAAAATAACTAAAATCGTTATTCTTGGTTTCTTAATATTATGTAATTTATTCCGTCCAAATTTAAAAATAAAATTACTATAAAAAGTACTATAAAGTACTATTAATCATAGTTTTTCCTTAATTTTAGGACTTTCGGTATACCTACTGTATTATTTTATACCATAATGTTCAATATTAATTTTTAATCAGTTTTTGAAAAAATTGATTTTATGTTTATTGTGATTAAAAAATGAATAAACGTAAAGGTTTTTATTTTTAACAGTTATTTATATAAACCAATTTAATACATGGTGTAATTTTAAACATTTAATAAAATATGGCAATTAAGGAGTCTTTTTACCCGAATGTGTTGTCTTCGTCTTATTTACGCATGTCATACTAAAATTTGCATTTAGCAAATGTTTGGTCGGATATTAGATAATGTTCTTACCCAAGTTTCATAATTGGTCGATTCACTTTAATAATTAAGCTAACAAGACGTAACAACAAAAATTAGGATCTGATGAAAGTAAATTTAGTTTTGTTATTCTTAAATAAGACGGAGACAACATAATTATGCAAGAGAATAATTAACATACCATGGTAATATTATACCATGGTAATCTTATTTAACAATAAATAATATATTATTATGAAAATAAACAAAACTGTTTGTTGATTCTATTTATAAAGTAGTACCTATTGTAAAGTGTATTATATTTTCTTTTTTTCAGAAAATAAGTAAAGATGACGTGGCTCAAACTAAAAGTACTTTTATGGAAAAGCTTACAACTACGAAAACGACATTGGTTAAATACTATGATTGAAATATTAGTACCGTGTTTGTTATTTTTTTTTTTGAATTATTTAAATTCAAAAGCTTCAAACAATGAAACACGTGAACCTAAAGTTATAAACCAAAGTATACCAAGCCCTACTTCTGAAGACATTTTATATAGAGATTTTATGACTAAAGTATCATCGGTTTATTTTATATATACTCCACAAACTATTAAAACAAAACAAATTATGAACACTGTAAAAACAAAATTGCAAATTTTACCTGAAAATATTGAAACAGCTATTAATGAAGAAGAAATGATAGACAAATTTAAAAGCATATTTAATAGCAGTCAAAATAGTCCAATGCATAGTGGATTTGGAATTGTTTTTGAAAAAACTATAAAATCTCAGGTTTTTCAATACAAGATAAGAAGCACATATGAATCATGGCAAACAGATAAATTGTTTCCATTTATTGAAATGCCTGGACCTATGAACTATGGTGAAATATACCTAGAAATGGGATTTTTAGCATTACAATTAACTTTAGATAAAGCTTTTATTTTGTTGAGTGTCCACAATAAAAGTGGTCTTAATATAAATGACTATAATTTAGAAATTCAGTCGTATCCTTATGCAAAATACATACAAGGTTCATTATCTGGAATTTTAGTAGAAGCGATGATTCCGTTACTCACTGTATTAAGTTTTTTGTTAATGTGTGCCAATACAATTAAGAGAGTAGTTGAAGAAAAAGATTCGGGCATAAAAGAATTAATGAAAATGATGGGTCTTAAACCATGGATGATATGGACAGGATGGATATTACACAACTTTTTTGTATATGCCATATCAATCACAGTTATTACGTATATTTGTTGTTTTCGAACATCTTCCGGCCAAACTACAACGATATTTAATTATACAAATCCATTACTTTTGTGGATTTTATTAACGGCGTATATGATTGCTGGAGTATTTTTTTGTTTTGCAATTAGTAGTTTATTCAATCAGCCATTAATTGCTTTAATTGTTGGTATTAGTGTATGGTTGGTCTCTTATATGTTACCCAAACAGTTTGCACAACATTCAAAAAGTATTTTAATTCAAACACTATTCACGTTATTTCCAAACCATGCAATATCAACAGCTTATACAGCTATAATGTCACTTGAAACTCAAAGAAAAGGTCTTCAATTCTCCACTCTATTTACTACTGGAAAAGGCGGTAACAACTTTTCGGTTGGCTTAATTTTACTGATGTTTGTTGTTGATTGTTTCTTATATGGATTTATTACTTGGTATATTGACTCAGTCAAGCCAGGAAGATTTGGTATTGCAAAACCTCTTAATTTCTTGTGTAAATGGTCGAAAAACAAGACCGAAAATATTGTAATGGCTCCCATCAATAAAAGCAATAGTAGGCTTTTCGAAAAACCTCCAAACAATTATGAAGTTGGAATTAGTGTACAAAACTTACATAAACATTTTGGAAATTTCTATGCAGTTAATGGAGTAAATTTTGATCTATATAAAGGGCAAATTACTGCTCTTTTAGGTCACAATGGTGCTGGGAAAACAACCACCATGTCAATTATAACAGGTAGTTTTTATATTTTACAAAGATTATTATTACACAACTATATTAATTTAATTTATTTATTAAAGGGTTATTTTCCCCAACATATGGAACCGTATATGTTAATGGTAATGATTTATTTAGTGACATTGACCATTTTAGACAAGATCTCGGTTTATGTCCTCAACATAATTTACTTTTCTCTTATTTGACTACTCTGGACCATTTAATATTTTTCGGAATGGTATATTTTGAATGTTTAATTTATAATATTTTAAGGAAATTTTAATATTTTTGTAATTTAATTCAGCTGAAAGGTTTGTCATTGAAAAATGCAAGATCAAAGGGCTTACAGTTGCTTAGACTTTTAAATATATTGCATAAGAAGGATGAACTAGTAAGTAATCTTTCTGGAGGAATGAAACGAAAGGTGTCTCTTTCAATTGCGTTGGTTGGAAATCCTAAAGTAAGATATTAATTTGAATACTACTTATGTTATAATTTAAGTTTACTAGTCATAACAATCATTATTTGATTTTCAGATACTTATACTAGATGAACCAACATCTGGAATGGATCCTGAATCCCGAAGAGAAATGTGGGATTTACTAATTGTATGATAATTAATTTATCTATTCTTTAAATTTTTTTTCTAGATTTTAGTATGTATTTGTTTGGGATAATTGTAGAAAATGGGTAAAAGAATAAGACATTTTTTTAGTATTGATTTAATCTTTGTTATTAATGTTTTTTTTTTAATGAGTTCTTTACTTAATTTTATATAACAGGTAATATATTAAATTTTTATCAATTGGTATATTTTTCAGTAAAAAAATGTCTTATGACACCAATAATTTTCACTTACCTAGTTACCTCTTACCTAGGGTAGGTACCTAATTAGTACCAAATCTGAATCTCTATAATATAAAGCATTTATAAGCTATTAAGGTAATAAAAAACCCCAATACTTTGCTTATTGCCTTAGTATCTAGTTATTATTAATTTTTTCTACCTATATTTTATCTTTTTAAATTAAATACTTAACTAGAATATTGTAAGAATAATCAATTCAATATGTTTAACGCATTTAATGTGACCTAGAAAGAAGTTTGTTAAATCAAGATTTCGCTACATCTAAATTTGTCATTTTAAGTGTATAAACCAACAAATGTTTTAACAAGATTTAATGGAATATAATATAATTCAACACACTTTTTACGTCACAATTGCACCAACAAGATTAACTTTCCCATCGAACAAGATACTTAAGTTGAAAATCAAAGTATTATTTAGACTACTTATCGTGTACACAGACACACAAAAAAACATAAATATAAAATCAATACATTCGTAAAGCATATAATTACTTTTAAAAAAAAATTATTTAGTAAATATTAGGTGATTTGTTTAGAGTTCTAAGTCATCTGCCCCAGACATAATTATCTATTTTAAATGTATCTCTTTATTTTAATTTACTTTGTTCATTGTAATTTAGTTCCTATGAATATTTTATTAATAATATCTTTAAAATTTCTGAACTTGGTAACAACAAATTATTATGATACCATAAATATTTTTATTTAAAGTGTATTTTATTACTCCCTTCCTTAATACATTTTTACCTAGATACAATATATTTCTAACTTTATTAGTCATTTAGAGGAACAAGAACTATTTTGATAACAACACATTTTATGGAAGAAGCTGATGTCCTTGGTGACAGGATTGCTATCATGGACCATGGACAAGTAAAATGTTATGGCTCTTCATTATTTCTAAAAAAAGCATATGGTAGGAATAAAATGAATTAGAACATTATAAAATAGTTATACATTTCATAAAAATGAACAGGAACTGGTTATAATTTGACAATTGTAAAAGAAGAACCATGCGATGAGTCTAAAATTATAGAAGCAATTAAAAACATTATACCAGAAGCAGAAGTTCAAAGCTCATTGACTGCTCAAGTTGTCATTAATTTGCCTAATGAAAACACTGATCAATTTTCAGATCTATTTGAAGTATTAGAACTTAATAGAGAAGCATTCTCTATAAAAGGCATGGGTATATCTTGTACAACAATGGAAGAAGTTTTTATAAAGTAATCTTTTTAAGAGGACACCATACCCATATGGCTAAATCTCCGTCTTACAAACGTACAATATAGCAAAGTTTAAGTTAACAATAATCCATTTTACTCTATTATTTTTAAAATTAGAGTGAATTTACCCATTATAGAATGGAAAGGTAAAATTGTTATTTTGGGCACCTTGGAGGATTTTAATGATATTATTATTGTTTTATAGTAAGTTATGATTGATTTAAAATGTACAACAAATGTACGGTTCCAAAAAGGTCATAATTTGCTTTTTAATGAAAATATCAATAAAAGCTTCTGCGATGCCCTGGATAATAATCTTACCTTTTAAGTCTATAATAGATCAAATCACTCTAGTTTTAGAACATACAGAGTAAAATGCATTATTGTGAACACATGCAGGTATTGTGTCCTATTGATTCTAAGACAAATTGTGTATGTTACTGTTATAAGGTTAATGTAATAATATTAATATTAACATAGATTCAATGAACAACAGATAATTCATGTAAAACTATGTATTTTCATTAATTTAGTTATTATATTTTTTTTAATTTTATGATATATTTTCCTCCATAAAATCTAAATTTGATGGCATCGTCCAATAAATAAAATGGTGTTGCTTCCAACTAGCAAGAAATTCGACCTGTACCATTATTGGTTCCCGGACATTCACCTTACGACCCTGCATTATAACAGTTTACTTGATTTTTAATAAATATTTAAATCATTTTTTTTCAGTTTATCTTTTAGTTTATATTTCCGATTTTCTAGAATATTAATATTCAATTTTAACTATTTCATTTTTGATTTAATTTATACTCATTTTAATGAAGCTATTAATTTTCATTGAAAAGATTTTATGATAATCACATTTAAATAAATGTAATTTAATATAGCTTATGTAACCAAAATAAAAAATAATCATTAAATTATACTTTTTTATTTTTTATTAAGAAAAAAAAAATGTTTATTTTCTTTAGAGCTGAAGAAAATTTACCAGGTAATGAAGATGATATATTATTAATAAACACGCCAGTAGATGCTGGTAGTTATCAGTTAATTATAATCAAGGACGTTGATTGTAATGTTGATGAAGTGACCAATTTAATTCAACAGTATCTGCCTGAATTTATTTTGATGACCGACACGAAAATGCAAATTATATTTAATCTACCAGATAGAAAAAAAAATCAATTTGGCGCCTTATTTTCTGCCCTTCAATTTCAAAAACAAAATTTCCACTTAAAAAGTGTTAAAATCATTGACCCAACAGGGGACATCTATCTAAAGTAATTTTATAATATATTATTACATACAACTCTATATTAATTTATACTCCTTTCAAATATTTAAACTTTAATTGTGAGTAGACAATAAAAATAACTCTATATTGAATTGAGTTTTTGGTGAATATCAATAGCCTACGGTTAGAAGTTTGGGCAAGCTTGGTATATCCTATCCTGTCATCTGTACTTTATTTGATTATTGTGCTTAACTAACAGTTGGTTTTATTTGTTCAGCATTTATGTGTTATATTTAAATATATAAATTATTATATTTAACGGTTCAAATTTTGTAATTTAGAAAAAGTTGGTAATTTTTCACTATAATTTGTTGTGTTTTAATTTAAATTGACCTGTGATGAATATCATTGCGTGTATAATTTAAACATATTTATATAATATATTGACTTATGCAGATTTATTTTAGGTATTGTATATTATAGATATGATATGAGATTTTTTAAATTATTTAGAAAGTTGCTTATACATTTAAGTTTATTAATTTTTAGTTCAGTCACAACTGGAGATGATGGAGATGAACCAAAAGAACCATCTAATAATGATGTCACACAAAGTAAATATTTTAAACTCAGTGTTCCTATAAAATTCTGAAATAAAATTAATGTTTTGATACAATATTCCTAATACGAATTTGATATGATACGGTGTATTATATCAAAGAAAATGACTTCACAGGAAAAACTCTCACGCCATGTAGAATAGTCGGTTTTTGTAAATTTTTTTTTTATTTTAAAGGAGAAAACATTTTTCAGGTCGGATCATAGACTGAACTTTCATTTTACTTTAAAAAGTGTTGGAAAAATAAGTTTGAAAAAGAACAAACATTGTGCATTATTTAAATGCATATTTTAGCTTCTATGATTATTATTTTGAAAATCGAGCCTTGATTCAACTTGCAAAATGTTCTTTTCTTTTAAATAAAAAAAATTAAAAAAATCTTACTATTCTACAAGGCGTGCGAGTTTTTCCTGTAAGACCTGATAAGCCTTGTATAATATTTCTTCACGGCTTCTTTCTTGACTCATTATAGAACATTTCCACATTAGGTGTTTACAAAAGCATGAAATGTTTATATTAGTTATAAATTTTTAAAGTGAAAGTATCATAATATAATATTTGATATTTTGATTACTTGGTGTATTTCAAAAATGTAAAAACAAATAATAACTTGTTAATCAACTACAGTCTACAAGTAACATATTTACCTTGAAAGTGCTTGTTGGTACTGTGTAATGCAATATTTTAAATGTATTTCCTTCATTTTTTAACAAGCCTTTTGATATATTGCTTTTTATTTGTTTAAAGCTATAAAGTATTATTGAAATGAGAAAAAATAATAATTATTGAAATACAAAATTTTAATTAATGTTAAACAATAAAATTTTAGAAAACCCCATGAAAAAGTATACCCGAATGATTGTAAAAAAAAAAACAACAATAAAACTTTTATAATATTTTAATTAATAATTTAATTTTTTATTTCATCAAATTATTTAAATTTGTCTATATACATCACCTTAAAATGCAATAAAATAAAGTCTGAAATACATTCGGTATCTTATTAATTTTATTAATTTAAATTTTATAAAAATAATCAATAGAATTATAGTTCTAAATTATATCAAATTTTAATATTTTAATATTCTTTAATATATATTATAACTGATAAGTTATTTCTTAATGCTAATCATTGACCATCGTGTATGTTTTTTTAGTATTTAGTCCAGAGGGTACAAGTAAAATAAATTTAATGAAAAATCAGTTTAAAGTATTGTTGGAAAAAAAAGCAATTTATACATACAGGCGATGGGTTCCATCATTATTTTTTGTAAGTTATAATTATTATATTGTCTATTGGTACTGGTTTGTTATTTACTCGCCACCACCAGGTTAGTGAAAAAATCTCAATAAAATGATTAAAAATGCAATTTAAATATTTAGTGAGAACTTCTAACTCCTATCTATGGTTTTTGTTCTTAAATTGCAACAAAATAACAAAATTGCTTTTGTCAAACAGTATTACAATTTACGATGTATTATTCCTATTTTTCCAAATTATGAAGAAAAGTAGGTATGAACAATGTTTTTACTTTTAGCTTCCCAAAATATACCAATTCTAGTTAACTAACTGAACCTACCCTGAAATTGAAGATTCAATTTTTTTTTTTTGTATGAAAAATGACGACAAAAAAAAAAAAACTATAAATATACATTCATCAACTCTGCTCAGAATCTTAAAAAAAATATTATTGTTTACAAATAATTGAAGCACAGAAAATAATTAATATTTCATAATAATATTATGCTTAGTATAGGTACACAAAACAACTTTTATAAAGTTCCTTACTAAGAATGTCTAGTGTCTGGTGCCCGATGTATTATAAATACTAAATATGATGTGCTAATAGGCCATAGGGTGACAAACAAGTGGCATTTAATAACTAATTTTATTCTCATTATTTCTAGGGAATTGGACCAATTCTGTTGGGCTTGTTAGTTATGCAATTAACTAATAATTTAATCAATCAGTTTGATGAATCTAAAGGCTTAAAAATGTCATTAAGCACCTACAAGGATAGCAGTGTATATTACCGTGCTGGAGATGATTCTCCTGAAAATTTGGAACCAATATTTGTAACAATTTCTAAAACAAATAAAGCTACTGTCAATGAAATATCATCAGAAAACAATATAATACATGGTAAGATTAATATAACTATTTATCATATACTTGGTATATTATCTTAATTCATAATAAAATAAGTGTAATAAAAAATAAAAGGTATATTAGTGGATTTGTGTCATAAACAATTTTAATTTTCCAGCATATTTTACATATAAAATAAAACATTTACAATAAATCGTGATCATGAGTTATAATTAAAGGGCAGATTTTTAAGGCTCAACAATTTAAAATGTGATTTTAATAATATGTGCTAGCGCCTAGCTGATCAAATATGGTTTTCTTATTTCAAATAATTTCAAACTGCACACAAGTTAAAATGAGACAAATTAATAATTTAATAGGTTTACATTAAACTTAATCAAATTATAATACATATTTACATTTATCATACATTAATTGCATACCATGTAATGCAACAAAATAATAACAACTCGTAAAATGAATAAATATCTTTAATAACTTATAATAATTTTTTTACATACTAAATCTGATCAATATATTGAATATATATTATATTTATACTATATATCAAGGATAAAAAGGTAAAAATATACCCTGTGACCTTATACTACTATACTAGTATACTTTAGTCCTATATTCAAACATATTAAACATAGGTTTCTACATTTTAGTATCTTGTATATGTTAAGTACATTGGATATACACATAAAAATATGACTAGACATTTTCTATTACTGTTTTGACATCATAATCTAAGTTTATTATGTAATACAAATATTTTTATTTTATAAGTTCACCTATGTTATTAGCACAATTTATGTTCTATTTAAACTATGATCATTTGGTATTGTCTCATATAATTTTATAATATATTAGGTGCCTATGTAAGTTCTCAATTGCTTTTCACATAATCGTAATATGCTAACTTTTTAGTTTTTTTTAATGTTTAGGTCAATAGAATAAATATTTAATATTAAAATTAAGAGAACTAGTCACAATTTAAATTATATTCCAATACAAAACTATGCAGTATAAAAAGTTAAATTGAAGTTATACAGAAGAGATATAGGTAGTACATTTTTAATGCAATAAATATCTTCTTTTTTTTTTCGTGATAGCTAAATTTAGGGGTCGGAGTGGCGCAATGGTCACACGGTTGACTACGCCTCACACAGTCATCGGTTCGATTCATAGCAAAGTGCAAACAATTTGTGTGATTCTACGTGATCACCATTTCCCCGTGCGGTCATCCGATTGCGTCATTGGGCTTCCAACTAGATCCCACTCCACTGGGAGTGAAGACCGCACATGCCTCCTCTTGGAGAAGGGGGGTAGTATCATGCATATAGTGATATATACATAGATAAATAGATCACATGATCTCCTTATTACCCACTTGTGGTAAGCATTGACAAAGACCTTGTGGTTGTTTAAATGTACAAATAAAGAAAAAAAAATTTAAAAAAATAACTAAATATATTTTACATCAACAAAAACCTTACCACTTCTTTAGTAAAACCACAATTCATTAACAATATAATGTAACTCAGATCTAATAACATTGTACAATAGTCAATAAGACTTAAAAGATACAATATTTAGTTAACAAATTTGAATTATTTATACATATTTTTTTGTTAAATTAAAAATATATTTTATAATGAAATATTTGTTTTATAGATCTATTGAAAATGTGCAAAAAAGATGTATTAAATTACAGAACAAATCTTATGATTGCTGGTGACTTTAACAGAACAAAATCAACTGTCTTATACAATAATATAGCTATTCATACTCCAGCCATTGCAGTAAATCTTTATTCTAATGCTCTATTACAAAAGTTGTCCGGAAATTATAAATCATTTATTTCAACTGTTAATGAACCGATTCAAATGGATAGTATAGTAAGGTATTCGTCATAATTAAATATACAGTCGAGATAAAATATTTTTTTTTTTAGAACGAATGTAATGCATCACTTGGTTCATTATTAGTAATGCTTTGGATGACTACTTTCACACCTGGTTTACTGTATTTAACAGGATATTTTATAGCGTTACCATTAAATGAAAGAGTAAGTGGAATCAAACACTTACAAATTATGACTAAACTTTCACCAATCATGTATTGGGTTACTTGTTTCATTTGGGACTATTTTTGTTACATAATTGTGGTTGTATTAACATTAACCATTATGTATTTAATGGATATAAATGACATATTTACTGGTTTAAATGAAGTTGGTAAGTTAATTTATTATAAAGTTGAAATCAATTATAATGTATAATTTAAATATGATTTTTACAGGTGCTCTATTAACATTATTAATTATTTATGGATGGAGTGCAATTATCTATGCATATGTTTACAGCTATTTAAAAAATACACTAGTCAGCGCCATGTTATTGTACATAGCAGTAAATTTTATTTTGGGTATTTTATATATATA
Source organism: Nasonovia ribisnigri (assembly GCA_027563435.1). Lineage (NCBI taxonomy): Eukaryota > Metazoa > Arthropoda > Insecta > Hemiptera > Aphididae > Nasonovia > Nasonovia ribisnigri. The sequence continues at coordinate 27,426 of JANEHU010001356.1, read as the reverse complement.
TATATATTTTAAGTTTAGCAGTTATTATCCATTACGTTATTGATAATTTTGAGGTTAATATGTTTACAGGAATTATTATAAATTTTATCTTAACTAGATTGAATGACATCATAAGAGATTCAAATAAAACTAATTCCTTTAACACATTGAATATAATAAGGTTAATCGTTTTAACTATTCCACAATTTTCATATCCGATGTGTATATCAGGATTTCTACAAATCACATGGAAAAATAACATGTGCAAAATATGTAAATCATCTAAAATGATTGAAGTGTGTGAAGGTAAGTTCTCATAATTTTTTTTTTTCATGTCATCTGTCATTTAAATATTTTAGCTATTGGTTCCGAACGTAAAAGTTATTTTGTTTTCAAATCCGATGAAGATCCTAATGGCATACTAGAAGAAACTTTATTTTTATTATTTAGTAGTATACTATACATATCCATTATACTATTATTTGATTATAAAATATTACATCGGTTATATCAGTTTGTTTTTAACACACTCTATGGCACTGGAGTTAGTTATAGAGATGATAATGAAGATCCAGATATTGGTAGTGAAAGATACAAAGTTTATGCAGCTAAAACTCATTCAAGTAATTAAACATTTTTGTAAACGAATCACAATTAAATAAATTTTATATTTACATTCTAGATAGTGCGTCATCACCGTTATTGGTGGTTGATGACATAGTTAAAAAGTTTAGTTTTAAATTCACTGGTGTTAGGGGTGTAAGTTTTGCTGTTTCCCCTGGCGAATGTTTTGGCTTACTCGGCGTGAATGGTGCCGGTAAAACAACTACATTCCGAATTTTAACAGGTGATATATTTCCTTCAAAAGGTGACGCTTCTATATTTACTGATAAGTTGTACAAACTCAGCTCTGACATAAATCAGGTTAACAAAAAAAATAGAATATGATATTAGGATTAATAATGTTTGTATGAATTAATTAATAATGCTGTATAGTATGTTTCTTTGATTGGTTATTGTCCTCAATTCGATGCGATAAATGATCAACTTACTGGAAGAGAAACATTAAAACTAATGGCAATTTTGAGAGGAATTTCACCAAAAGACACCAAAAACCATGTTGATAAATGGATTAGACTTTTAGGTATGTAATATATTACAAAAGGAACTTTTAGGAAATGTAGTAATTATCAGTTACCTATAGGCTATAATGTATATACCTATTTGTTAAAATAATAAAGTTGTATGTATATATTAATATTCGATAGACTTATCAAATCAAAAATCAATATTAATTATTAAATGAGGTATAATTTCAAAATATAATATCAAAAACTAGCATCTGTTACATGGCTTTGCTGGTATGGTCTGTATTAATCAGTCATAACAGATAACAACCTTTTATCTGAAATTGCTCATGTTTTTCAGTATTTTTTCTTGAATTTTTTTATTTATAAAATGTTGATTGGTTATTCAAAACGTTATATAAATTAATCTTTTAACGTCATAAATTAAAACGTCGAACAAAAAATATATTATTGCATTTTATTTAATTATTATTATCATTGTTATAGGACTTGAAGAACATAAAGATCGACTCAGTGGGACATATAGTGGTGGTAATAAGAGAAAATTAAACACTGCAATGGCATTAATTGGAGATCCTCCTGTTGTGTTTTTGGATGAGCCCACTAGTGGAGTAGACCCCGTGGCAAGACGTAATTTATGGCAATTATTAGCTGCTAGTCAAAGAGGTGGACAAGCAATTGTGCTTACATCACATAGGTAAAAACATTGCGTAAACAATATCAATATTGAGATGTAATTCTTTGATTTACATAAATAGTATGGATGAATGTGAAGCACTTTGCAACCGTTTGACAATAATGGTGGGCGGCGTATTAAAATGTATTGGTAATATACAATATTTAAAAAATCGTTATGGACAAGGATTTACAATAATGGTAAAACTACGTAATATAGAAAATGTTGATGTAAATGAACTAAAATCTGATATAGAAAGTCAGTTTTCTCCAGACATCAGTTTAAAAGATGAACATAAGGTGAGATTTTACCATTACGAGTTTTATTTTATCAAAGCACCTAGGTAACTACAAATTATTGGTTCAGCGGTCCAAACTGTGTATTACAGTACCCTAGGGATCACGGCCCATGCGAAAAAAAATATTATTTAGGTACCTACAATTATAATTGTATGAATTATTCGTTGTAATTAAATTTTGTTGATTTCTAATTGAATGTATACCTACTCAGACTAATATAATTTATCAATGTATCAATAATAGTTTTATAATACCTATATTATGTATCAAATGGAATATTTATCTGATTACCTTTTATTGTTTCGGAACTTTTTATCCAATTATTCATCAGATTTTTATATAGTAATCGGGCTTCGCACACCACAATACCACATAAATAATAACGATTTCCGTGATCAACTTTATTCAGTTTTATCATAATTTGTGATTTTTATCTTCATTATTGAACCTTAAATTGATAATCATTGAAAACTAGTGTTCTTTATACATTTTTATCGTAGTATTCACAGCAAGAGACTGATGTTTAATTTAGTCCAACGTAGGTTACCACAGGTTAAAAAGATTGAGAACCATCGTTCTAATATCGCGGCACATATTTTAAACAATATCAGAATGAAACACACTTTGTAGATTCGTGTAATGTTAATATGTTATTAAAAATATATATAATCAAGTTGGTTTCGTTGCTCATGCTGAAAATAAACTAAATCAAAATTATTAGAGAAAAACAATTTTATATTGTACACATGGCCGTATTTGAAAATTTTGTCCCGCAGGGCCACATGCTTCCTATCACCCTTTAAAAAAGTTGAAATGGTAAATATAACCACTATTTTGTGGAATAAATGCAGTTTAGATACCAAACAGTTTTTGAACATTTTATTAGGTACATAGTATAAAAGTTATAACTTTCTGAAGTCCGCAATTTTGCGTATTCCTATCGCCAGAGGTTTTTTTTTTTATTAAACTACTACAATAAATTAAAAGTAAGTGCGATAGGTAATTTCTGATTCCACCAAAATGTTAAGTTTGAAAAGTAGGTAGGTTACAATTGGATCACTGTTTAATGGATGGTATTACATCTGAATTCAATGATATAATATCATTGTATATGTAAAACGATTAAGAGCTGAGATGGTTTGTCAATGTGGATATTTTATATAATATTTATATTGTTATTAGTTGTTACTAAAATGGTAGCCAGTAAGTTGAATTAATATTATAAAATTACAACGAAATAACTAAAAAAGTTATTCTATTGGTTATTTAATATGTAACTTTGTCAAAATTTGAAAATAAAATAACTATATAAAAAAAACTATCTTTACATTTTTGATTGTTTTTGGTTACAGAATAACCTAATTACGTAAAATATATTTTTATAAAAGAAAATATTATAATAGTTTGGTTTAATTTCATAAAAACAAACTTATTATAGGTACAATTTTATAGTACATCATAACTATTTCTACTGGCATATAGAAGAATGACAGTGGCATCTGAAAAATTATTAAGATAACCTATTTGAATGTTTTCTAAGAGATATCAAATCATATTGTAAAATATATATAATGATACACAATGATAATAATATAAAAAAAGGTGGGTTAGTGGATGTCACTCTGATGCCAGCCTATGATATAATTCTAAGTATATTTGATGATATTATTGTGAATAAAGTAATTTGTTTATCTAATTACATGAAACCTTGTTTTAAATGTTCAACCCTTAGCTATAAAAATGGAACATTTTATACATTTTTAACTACAAAATGATTTTTAAATTATAAGTTTGATAAACTTTGTCAAAATTTGAATTTTAAATGCTTTTAAAAAAAGTGTGCCTATGTATTTTTAATATTTTTCAACTGATATTGTATAAATATATCAGGAGTACAAGACTCCTTCAATGTGCAATCTTTTTTACCCAACAAATAACATTATTGTTGTAAACAGCTCAAAACGAGTGAAAATATTTTGAAAATTTTATCAAGTATAGGAATTAGTAAAATAAACATATGATATAACTTTCAAGTATCTACAAATATTTGTTTTTGAATTACAATAAAATAAGAAAACCGCTGAGAATATCATACATGAGAAATCGAGTGAATATCCAATGTCATAAAAATATAAACTTCAAATGCTCATAAAAATGTATGAATTTCTAATTCAATACAAATTGTACATTTTTGGGATTTTTACGTATATTTTGTTAACATTTTGATCTTTAAATGCTTTTAAAAAAATTGTGACTTTGGATTTTAATATTTTTTAAATTTCATTGTAACAATATATTAGGAGCCTTGTACTACATTTTCAAGCTTTTTAACTAACAAATAAAATTTTTTTGACATTCATAGAAAAAAAAACTAAAAATATTCTGAATATGTTCGTATACAGTTAAAAATAAATCAAAATATTTTGATAAATTTATCTTGTATTGAAAATGCGAATATAAACATTAAGTTAAAATGTCATGTTATTCATTTCATGGTTATTTGTTTCAGAGTTACACCAAAAACCAAAATTGATATTATTTAAATTATTTTTATCTTAATTTTGTAAATAATAATCTAGATAGGCTTATAACTTTCTCCTAGATTGGAAATTTGAAAATTAAGTGATAGTTTCTTCAAAATATTGTTATTTGAGTACACTTGCCCACCCTTAAATGTATTGATTTTAAAATAATAAAATTGTATTTATGTTACAGGGTTTATTGCATTATCATATTACTAATCCAAATATAAAATTGTCTGAGACATTTGGTAAGATGAAAGCAATTAAAGAAATGTATACTGTAATTGAAGATTTTACTGTTAGTGACACAACCCTTGAACAAGTATTCATTGCATTTGCAAAGAACCGGGCAGTTTTAAATACAACAGCATAAGACCATAATTTTGCATAATAAAATATCACTATTTAATTTACTTTGTGGGCTTTTCTTATTATTATTGTTATTTTAGTAATAATTGCTCAACTTTTAGAATAAAACTGCTTTGGTAAATCTAAAAATTTATAATTTATATTGTTATTATTGAAGTATTTAAGTTAAGGTTATTAATACCTGTTTATTGTTACCAAATTAACTAAACATCAGTTTTTATTTGTAAAAAGCATTTATAAAAGAAACTTTTTGTCTAATTACATTCAATATGTAAGAAACTTATTTGTATTCTTTTTACTTTTTAAATTAATGATATTATAACATTTGTGATTTTTTGTTTATTTTTAGTACATAAGATTTTCTAAATAAGGCCTGATTGAAAATTGTATTTTATAACTGTTTAATCCCGAGCCTTGGTAAAAATGACTATATACAAACAATATTTTATATAATCATTATAATTATATAATAATCTACTATATTATGATATAATACCTATAAAATACTTAGGTATATTATACGTCATATGCAGGGTTGAGAAGCATCAAAGATCATGGTACATTTTATACTAGTAATATGAGATACTATTATTGTAAACATTTGTACTGGATAGTGTCAAGAAATTTTAATTCAGTTTACAGGACACTCAAAACTTAATAAATGTTACAATTTTGTATGGTAATAAATGTTTAAAAAAATAATTTTTCTTAAAGGAAATAAAGATTTTATTTATAAAAATAACATTTAATTTAAAAACTAACCTTGAGCCCATAACCAATTATACAAATGCATAACTATATATAAGTAAAAATTAAGATGTAATTTGTATGTAATTTATTGATTTTGGTGTATACCAGGTGTAACAGAAAGACCTGTCTAAAAAAAAAAAATTATGATACTTAAAGGTATAACAAAATGTTTTAATATTAAATAATGAGTAAACAATTTAAGAAATATACTCATGTCAGCAAATTCCTAAAAATCATATTTTTAAAAAAGTTATTGCATTCCAAATTAATTTAATCAAAAAAATTATTGATATTTTATAAAATTCTAAAAAATAAACTACTTCACTTAGATAAATCTTTTTACCATTAAAATTGTTCTTATAATCAGATTCACAAATTAGCTATTTTGAATTCATCCAAAAAAAATTTAATCAAACTTTTCAGTAGTACTAAAAAATTAATTAATTATACACGTAGCACTAGAATCTCTAATGATAAATACAAATAAAATAAAAATATTAATTAGAACAAAAGTTATTCCAAAAGTCAGTTCTATCTGTTACACTCTATATAGTGAGGTATTAGTTATAAATTTATAATGTGTATTGACTTATAGCATGACTTTATGAATATTTATATTCAATAGATATATATATATATATAGTATAGTGTATTGTGAATAGACGTTTTATGTTTAGTAGTTCATAAAATATTAAATTGGAAATATAAAAGAATTATAAGTATCTTTGATACATGTATCATGTATCTTTTCTACAATCACAATGTATCTTGTATCTAGATACACTAACTGCATCTATCATGTATCATGATACCTTTTTTTAGTATCTTTCCCAACTCTGCTCATATGCATTAAAATATAAGACAATAATACTAACAATAATTAATCAGTAATCATAGATTTTGGACAATGTTCTTATAATTTCTAACTAGATTTAAGTTAATTTAACAACAAATGTTCAGAAAAAAAATGTATTGTACTGAATGTGTCTGATAGAAAAAAATTAATCAATAATCATCATCTCCTACAAATAATGTAGGTATTTATTTTCATTCGATTTTTCAAAAATAAATATTTCATATATATATGACATTCCTTATATAACCCTGATGAAGATGACTAACCGACTGGAGTTCATGTAATTCATTTTGTCCTTGGCCACCGGATACTTCAATGCTGGCGAAAAGTGTGGATTTTGCGACTAAAATATTGACATGCTGCAGAGAGTTTCAAAAGTCACAATACAGGTCTCTTTGGTTCATCTATAAAATAAATTATAATTAATAAATTTCGGTTTACAATTTTAAATTTTAAATTTTTCTCAGGTATTATTATCTAGATTATTTTATTTTATTTTAGCACATCAAAATGATTGTATTAAAGTAGCATTTAAGTAGGTACTTATCTAGTTGACCTCCTTCACTCAGGTTTAGTTGATGCCCGCTACTTACATCTCTCGTGTTTTCGATGTTCTAATATTTTGTTATAAAATATATATTCTGCAGGTAAAAAAGGTACGGAACTATATACAATAATTTTTTTTACAAAACGCAAATATCATTTATACAACTAGGACTTGTCACAGTGGACACGGAATAACTTTAGATGTATAAAGAGGTTGGTGGCAATGTCGTTTGAGATCATGTCGAGCAGAAAAAGGTATATAATATATATTTTTTATCTATTTTTATTTTTATCACCTGCATTATTAGTTTAAATGTATTAACTATAAATACTGTATGAATGTATGATAAATGCTTTAAATAATTACCATACCTTTTTTTTATAAATGATTAATTAGAATATCAAAAACACAAGAGATGTAAGTGGCGGGTGTCAACTAAATATGAGTAGCGGAAGAATACTTTCTTGGCGGGGGTCAAATAAGCCAGTATCAAAAAATAAATATTATATAGTCAAGATAACTATTCAAATATCTATGTCTAACACTGCTTGTTACTTATTAGTGATAACTAAATGAGTTATGAGTTATAACTAAACATTGCAGAAGATCAACATATTTGTTCCATGTTTTATTTTACAGCAACATCCACATAGTATGCAGGGGAGTGTCCCACGTTGAGACAACAATTGCATGATTGTATCTCATTAAAGATAGAAGAGTGGTAGATAATTTCTAACTGTACTAAACAAATCAGGAAGTAGTAGGGCTTATTATAGCGTATTATAATATTATCGTCATTGAAAACTTTTAAAACACTCAAAAAAATTTATTTTGACCACCTATGGTCCACAATGAGACGTATGTTATTCTTGATGTAAAATAAAAAAAAACTATAAATTAATTAATTTAACTTTCTTAAACTTGTTTTTTTTATCTCCCAAACATCATAAAATGCAAATATAGTACATAGGTAAAGGTATACTATATACTATATATACTTATATAACCTATATAATATTATATACATAATATAGTATATAACATATTAACAACTTATATGAATACAAAAAAAAACAAAAAAAATAGATATAGGTAATATTTTTCTTTTAATTTAAATTAACATAGAGTCTCACTTTTTAAGTCTCGACTTAAAACAAATTAACAATTGCTTGTAGTTTATTGAACAACATAACCTCAGAAGGAAATTTCAAAAGTCAAACGTCCCCTTCTATCTGCTTTAGGAGTTGAATATATAATATGTCTGTTGTACGTTTCCTAATAGAAATATTGTCTATTTGTACGACATAACTAACATTCTAATGCAATGAGATATGTAATAATCTCACTATAGACCAAAAATATTGTCTCATTGAAGCCCATTTGATTTTTTTACATTCTTATAACAACTACACACACTAGTGTCAACATACCGATTAGTTTAATACATATTTAAAAAATAGACAACTTACCGAGTTGGAATGTAATATATTTGTTTTGTACATACAAATAATAATTAATATAAAAACTTAAACGAAAATATATGAAAAATTCGGTTCACGTTATCAAAAACTGCTATCAACATTTTTATAGTTATTTCGAACTGTTATCATCGGAGGATAATGATAACACGATTATACGTTGGAGGTAACAAATTTAAAACCTTACCTCCAAATATCAACCGAAATTATCTAATAACTATAGTCTATAACTAAAATATTTAATTTGTCTCACTGATGAACATGTCTCACCGTAGACTACTATCCCGTCACCACTACTTTTTTTGTAGAAATATATTTTTTGATTAATTTACTTATATGAACTTATGGTACCTACCTAAGATTAAAACATAAATGCTGGTGCGGACGTACGGTGCTCATAGATATTGTATAGGTACCGAAACCCAATAACAGTACCTAATTATTAGATGACAATATCATCGGATTAAGATTATTGCTTAGTGTGGTGAGGTGAAGTAGAGATTATCCATATTTCCACTTAAAGAAAGGGTTTAGAAACGCAAGGATTTCACTGTGCATTTCTTACATATTAAAATACCTATGTTAAGAACTTTGTAACCACAGCATCCATATTGGTAGAGATTAATAATGGCATTATTTCATTATATTGACACTTTACATATTATGCAGTGTGAATCATTATCAACGCCTGAACGATTTTGACACGTACCTACTGTGTAACCTAACATGATTTTAACGTTTTATGTGTAGATACCTTATACCTACAAATAAGCTCAACATTTTTTAAAAATTGAATTTATGAAATTATTTTTTCAAAATAAAAATTAAGGAAAAACGGAAATTTTTCCACAAAATTGGTTTTCAACAAAATGTATTTTAGTTTTTGATGTAACTCTAAAACAAATGACTGTAGATACCTGAAATTTTGACTGAATGTTTATATTAGCATATTCTATACACGATAACATTTTAAAAATATTTTGATTTGTTATGAACTGTTTACGTACATATTGAGTTTCCAATATTTTTATTTCTTTTTCTTCAATTATCAATAAAATTATATTTGTTGGGTAAAAAGCTTGAAAAATTAATACTAGGCTCCTAATATATTGTTACAATGAAATTTTAAAAACATTAAAATTTGACACAATTTTTTTTTCATTTAAGATCAATATGTTGACAAAATACGTAAAAATCCCAAAAATGTGCAATTTAAGAGAAATTAGAAATTCATAAAAATTATTTTTTTAATCTAAGATTTGAAAATTTAGTTCAATGTTCCACATAAAATTGCCTACCTATTTCAAAAAAAAAAAATGTTTATTTGAAAGTCAAATTACATTATTACAAAGTTTGAAGTTTAAATTTTTACAATATTGGATATCTATTTACTCGATTTTTTATTTTATTATAACTCAAAAACGAACAACTGTAGGTCTGTTGATTTGCCATAATATGTTTATATTAGCATTTCCTATAGTTAAAATGACTTGGTAGTTAAAAATTCAGAAATGTTCAATTTGTATAGCTAAGGGATGAACATTTAAAACAAGGTTCCATGTAAATAGATAAACAAATAACATTATTCACAATAATATCATCAAATATACTTAGAATTGTATCATAGGCTGGCATCAGAGTGACATCCACTAACCCACCTTTTTTATATTATTATCATTGTGTATCATTATATAATACAATATGATTTGATATCTCTTAGAAAGTTAGAAAACATTCTAATAGGTTATCTTTATAATTTTTCAGATGCCACCGTCATTCTCCTAATATGCCAGCAGCAAAAATTGTGATGTACTATAAGTTTTTAGCTATAATAAGTTTCATTTTTGTGAAGCTAAACCAAGCTATTATAATATTTTCTTTCATTAAAAGGTCTTTACTTATCTGTAAAATAAAATCATATGGATAGTTTCCATTTTAACATATATTATGTTTTTAAATTTACACTTAAAAAATCTTAAATGTTCTATAAGACCTCAAATGGAATAAAAAAATCAAAACTTTTGAATAATATCTAAAATGTATGGTAATTATTATAATAATTCAAGCTATATTTAAAAAAAAAATATTTTATAATTCATAATGAAAACATATAATTTTTTCTGAATAGCAAACATAATATTATTAATATTTTTATTATTTGTCTCAATCATTGTATATATATACTATAGTTATAATTTTAAGTAAAGTTAATCTTTACATATATTTATTTTTTTACTGAAATGAAATGTGCATACCGATTAAGTAATTTATGTTATACATTTTTCTTCTTCTATAATTAAGTTGTAGAATATATTATAGAAATCTATATTTAAATTAAAATCTCAAAACATTTTAAAATTATTAATACTGCTGTGTAATGATTGACACCCAACAGGGTATTGTACATATGACTTGTATTCATTTAGTCTAAAAAATATTACAATAATAATAACTAATAAGTAATGATAAACGATAAATGATAATATCAAATATTTAAATATATTTTTAATTAATTAGAGATAAGTAAGCTTAAAAAATAAAACTATTTTGTTTTTTAATTAACTTATTTGATACAAAGAGATTGCAGTATGGAATATTAAATATTTTAAATTATTGTCATAAGAACTAAATTCAACCCTGCAGTATAAAGTGAAATAAAATAAAAAAATAAAATAAAATAACATACTCAAGACCGTATCTGGGACAGATTTTCAGAGGGTATACAACTAAATCATTTATTTCCATAAAATAAAAAAACGTACTTAAAAATAAATTTAAATGTTAAAATAATACATTTAAATATGGTTTTTTTATGTATTACATGTATGATAAGTTTATAAAATTATAAATTAAATATTTTTAAAACATTAATTCTAGCAGTTTTTTTTCTTTTGCAAAACAAACTATCACATTATCTGGATTGATTTAAAGTGGCCATAATGTACACTAAAAAGAGGAGACTATAATTAATAGTGTTAATTGTGTAAATAGTTTTTTAATCTTTTTATGGCAGAAAACGTGTGTTCTGGTGTCCAAGACATATCTGATAATGTAGCTAATAATTTCAAAAGAAAAGATATATTTGAAAAAAATCTAGAATTTTGGGTAAAAATGGCAATACAGGTATAGTACTTAATAAGTTATGGTTATCCATCAACAAATTGGATGTATTATATTGACCCATACCGTTATAATAACTTAAGCAGTTACCAATTAAATTATTAAATATTTAATGAAATTAGTGATTTTTTTAATTATAGGTATACTCCATATAAACTTTATCCATACATAAACTAAAGTGTTTTTAGTCCAATCTAGGTGTGATAAAATATATTGTTATCATATGTGATATTAATCTTATCTATCTATAATATAAATTGTAATGTCATGCACCTAGTGAATGTGTAATGTGCACCACGTTTTTTGTTTAATAAAGCCTTAAGTATTAAAGGTCTAGAATGTTATTTACAACAATTTATTAAACAAAATTTACAAATCAATATGGAAAAATTGCTGAGACCAGATCGTTTTGAAGCAGACCAAAATTCACCCACAGCTGCCAAGGAGTGGTCTCATTGGAAGAAAGTGTTCCAAAATTATACTGCAGAGGCTAAACTAAAAGAGGAGGATAAAATAAAGGTACTCATTAACTTTTGAGCCATTCAGTGTACGACTATATAAGCGACTGTAAAGAGTTCAGTGAAGCCATTAAAATCCTAGATGGTATTTTTATAAAGCCCAAAAATGAAATATTTGCCAGATATCTATTAGCCACGAAAAAACAACTGGTAAGTGAATCTATTGATCAATACTTGCAGTCTTTAAAAATTTTAGCTAAAGAATGTACATTTAAAGCCGTAACTGCCTCACAGTATAAGGACGAGTACATAAGAGACGCATTCATTAATGGTATTATGTCTAATAGCATCCGTCAGCGTCTATTAGAAAACGACGAATTAAGTCTAGAAAAAGCAGTGACGCTGTCACGAGCTTTAGAGATGGCACAAAAGCAATCCGAAGCCTACTCTATGCCAGTAGAATCTATTAACCACGTTTCTGCAGATAATATCGAAACAGAAGACGAAAAATCTGTTATCGCAGTCATTCGACAAAAATGTTTTTTCTGTGGTTATGATCGACATCCGCGTAACTCTTGTCCAGCTAGGGAAGCTGTGTGTAGGAATTGTGACAAAAAGGGTCATTTCTCTAAAGTTTGTAGATTAAAGAAAACTCAAAACTCATACAAGTCTAATACAACTACTTCGGCTTTTATTGCAAATCTAGCTTGCATCTCTGCAAACTTACCGGGTGCTCTATCAAAAACGGTTATTAAAGTTAAAGTCAATAATGTGGAAGCAAATGGTCTAGTGGATACCGGAGGCTCTAGTAGCTTTATAGATGATGAATTTGTCCGGTATCATAAAATAAATGTATTTCCTAAGAAGGGACAGGTAGTTTTAGCATCTGCAGAGCATTTATCACACTTAAAAGGGTTTGTTTGTGTAGACTTATCATTGCAGGGGCACATGTATAAAGATGTAAAATTATCGGTATTGTCAAAATTATGCACTGATGTTCTAATAGGTCATGATATATTGCAGAAACACTCTAAAGTAGAAGTTACTTTTGGTGGGCCTAAATCCCCTTTGTTAATCTGTAATATGTCCTCAACAGCAATAGAACCGAATGTAATAGCACCCACGCCCTCATTCGTAATAGAACCTCCTCGCCTTTTCAAGAATCTATCTCCAAACTGCAAACCTATAGCCGTCAAACTACGTCACTATTCTGAGGAGGACTATAAATTTATCAAGGAAGAAATAACCAAATTATTGAATGAAAATGTTATCGAGGAGAGTATGTCGCCATGGCGAGCCCAGGTATTAGTTACAAAAACTGAAAACCATAAAAAGCGAATGGTAATTGATTACTCTCAAACAATCAATAGATTCACATTATTGGATGCCTACCCTCTACCTAATATAAATGATCTAATCACCAAAGTAGCCCAGTATAGTATTTATAGTACTATAGATTTGCATAACGCATACCATCAAATACCAATCCACGAGGAGGAAAGAGATTATACAGCTTTTGAAGCGGCTGGTCGCCTTTATCATTTTCGGAGAATCCCCTTTGGCGTGACAAATGGAGTGGCCTGTTTCCAAAGGGTGATGGACAGAATAATATCAAATGAAAACCTCAATGGAGTATATGCCTACCTCGACGATATAACAATATGTGGAAAAAATCAGTCTGAACATGACCTGAACCTGAATAAATTTCTCAATGCAATGAATAATTATGGACTCATACTGAATAAAAACAAATGCCAGTTTTCTATGCAGACAATTACACTTCTTGGACACCAGATCACAAATAAAAGTGTAAGTCCAGACCCAGATCGACTGAAGCCTCTCCTGAATCTACCTCCACCAAAGGACGCCAAATCGTTAAAAAGGGTTTTAGGTATGTTTTCTCATTATTCAAAGTGGGTTGAAAAGTTCTCAGACAAAATACATAATTTAATACTTTGTAAGTCATTTCCTAGCCAGCAATTGCTGATTTTGAAAGTCTCAAGCTAGACATTGCCAACTCAGTAATAAATTCTATCAGTGGTGATGAGCCCTTAGTAGTTGAGAGCGATGCCTCTAACTATGCGTTAGCAGCAACACTTAGTCAGGATGGGCGCCCTATAGCTTTTTTCTCAAGAGTCTCTCAAATTGTGAAAAGAAACACTCATCTATTGAAAAAGAAGCTTATGCAATTGTGGAGGCATTAAGGAAGTGGAGACATTTTTTAATAGGCAGGCAATTTAAACTCATAACGGACCAAGAAGCTGTATCTTTTATGTTCAATCTGAAACACTCAAGTAAAATTAAAAATGATAAAATAATTAGATGGAGACTTGAGCTTTCATGTTTTAGTTTTGATATACAATATCGCCCAGGAAAAGAAAATACAGTTGCTGACACTTTCTCAAGAGTATGTGCTGTTGTAAACAACTGTAACATGTTATCTGATTTACACAAATCCCTATGCCATCCAGGAGTTACTAGGATGTACCACTGGATCAAGAGTAAGAATTTACCATTTTCAATTGAAGATATAAAGAAGTTGACAAGTAGCTGTAATGTGTGTGCAGAAGTAAAACCAAGGTTCTACAGAAAGCAAGACGGTCATCTTATAAAAGCTACCTCATCATTCGAGCGATTGAATATTGATTTCAAAGGACCGATACCATCTAAGACTGGTAATAATTATATCCTTACTATTGTTGATGAGTTTTCACGTTTTCCTTTTGCCATACCATGCAAGGACCTGAGCTCAGCCACAGTGATAAAGTGTCTATCCTACCTATTTTCTATATTTGGTATGCCAGCTTACATCCATTCAGACCGGGGAGCAGCTTTTCTCTCTCAAGAACTTACATCTTTCCTGTGTACTCGAGGCATTGCAACTAGTCGTACAACGCCTTATAACCCCGCGGGGAATGGTCAAGTCGAACGGTATAATGGAATAATCTGGAAGACTATCCAGTTGGCCATAAAGACAAGAGGTTTGAAGTTAGAACAGTGGGAAGCTGTAATAGCTGACGCCTTACATTCCATTCGGTCATTACTATGCACTGCTACCAATTGTACACCTCACGAACGATTTTTTGCTCATCCTCGGCGCTCTTCAAATGGTGGAACACTTCCATCATGGCTCAACTGCCCCGGGAAAGTCTTTATAAAAAAACATGTACGTGCTTCAAAGTACGAGCCATTAGTGGAAGAAGTAGATTTAGTCGAAGCGAATCCTGAATACGCTTTGGTTCGCTATGGAAACGGTAGGGAGTCAAATGTTTCGTTAAGAGATTTAGCACCTGTGGGCGACAGAACATTGTATAAAGAACTTTCAGACAGAATAGATCCAAATACAACACTTCAAAACACACCAACCACGAGCGAGCAAAAGGAAGAGACGATTCAAACATTTCAAACAGATACTAGTACAGAAGGAGGATCGAATGAGCCCGATGAACCACGGAGAACCACCAGAATTAAATCAACGCCTAAATACTTAAAAGACTATATCACTAAGTAGTATTTTCTATGTTAGGGAGAATGTGATAAAATATATTGTTATCATATGTGATATTAATCTTATCTATCTATAATATAAATTGTAATGTCATGCACCTAGTGAATGTGTAATGTGCACCACGTTTTTTGTTTAATAAAGCCTTAAGTATTAAAGGTCTAGAATGTTATTTACAACACTAGGCATGTTATGTCAACTGAGATTGAATCATCAAATTTGAAAGCCAATGCTTTTACAAGAGCATCAGTGGCTAATGCAGTTGCTACCTCCATATGGTTGTGGTGGCATTAGTTGATGCACATACTGCTGCTGTTGCTGCTGGCACTGTGATTGTCGCAGATGCTGTGGCGTTACAGCATAACTTTGAGGATAAATCTAAAATAATATTATATTAATAAAAACTTAAGGAGCTGTCTTATATTATAAGTAGTTAATATTTTATTGATTGGAAAACTACTATAATTATTTTGTTTGTGATAGGCCTATTACTTCCAGGAAATCATTGTCAAACAATTTTTAAAAAAAAAAAGTGCCAAGATTTTTCGATATAACTAAGAAAATTGTTTTTCTAAAATAATTAAAAATTCTAGTTTTCAATAAGATAAATTTGTTTTTGTAATACAGAACTAAAACGACAGTAGAGACCTGACATTTTTATTTTTAACCAAATATATGAATATTAGCATTTATTAGACATGATAATATAAGTTTCAAAATATGTTGGCTCTTTTTGTTGTACCTAATTATACATACTTACATCTTTTTATTAAGTATGATAACATTTTTGTCTTGGGATAAAAAAATTTAATCAATGATTAGTCAAATGTTATGGTACCGCATCAACGCAGACTCCATTTTTTAAAGGCTTTTAAAGTAAAAATGTTTATAACATTTGTCAAAATCAAAAATATTTGCAATTTATTTTATATTTAGGAATAAGTATGTTTAATTTTTATTACTAAGCCTTGAAAATTTAGTATAAGGTTTCTCTTAAGTATTTCTTTTAGAAACTCAAAATTTTTAAGAAATATATAATTGATTTTAGTTATTTTTTTGTAGGTCAAAATTATTTCAAAATTAAATTCGCAGGAACTTGAAATTTTTACATAAATTTTTGAAATATTTAGTTTAATTTCAAGTTTTAAGGCATACATATGAAATACAATTATCATGCTGGGTTGCATGAAACTGTTCATTTAAATATAATATTTATATAAATTATTTTTATAGAGGTATTCGGGTTATACAAACAGTCTAATAAAAAATATATTGATTTTAAACATGATTTCAAAGATAGTGTAGAAATTTAAAGCTCATCACAGAAAAAGTGATAACATCTTAGAACTTAGATACCATATCATCCAAACTTATATCTTCCTTTGAATTGAAAACTCCACAACTTATTGAAGATCACTCCTTCCTCAACCAACATCGAGGATTTTTTGATATGCCATGTTAAATCAATATTAGCAACAACAAATTTAGTATTTGATAAATTGTTCCATTGTTTTACCAAATTTTCATCAGCTTTTTTCCTCTCCTAAAACATTTAATTATTTTTAGTTACAACAATAAAGTTAAAAGTGCAGAAATATTTACATATTACATTACATAACTAGATAGACGACTATGTATTCAATAAAGCGGCCCATACACGATCAATATTATTAACAGTATTTTGGTTATATTGAAAGTACTTCAATAATATTGAAAATATCAAAACCATTTATATTTATTGATAGGTTTTTATTAATTTAAATTATTTTTATTGTGTATGGTTCAATACAATTTTTAGTAACTGGAAGCCTTTTTTCATTTGATGAATGTATACAGTTTTAAAAACCTCAAATAATGATCATAGAATAATAATATATGAACATTGAATACTAATGAGAAAAGTGTATTTTTCTACATTCAAGTTTTGTTGATTATTGCAAAATGTAACACTACATGAAATCATGGTTTTAAAGATATATAAGTATGCAGGGGTCTGAACGGAGAGATCTAATGTGTTGTTTTTTTTGGTGTGTATTTACATACAAAATAAGTAGTCAAAATACTTCAATTTTCAGCTTCAATACAAGCCGCATTAATTTTAAAACTTTTTCAACCTATGTTAAACAAAATTGAGTAAATTGATGAAAATGGAGAAAACAATTTGCTTGTTTCCCAAAAACAGAAACAAAAAATTACATAATATATGGGTTTTAATTTAATGAAAATCTAGCAACAAGACACTCAAGTCCAATTTAGAACTAAATTGAAAGTTTTTTTCCTTATTTTAAATGAATTTGTCCATGTTATTTTATTTATGTTTGAAGGTTACGTAAAAATACAGAATCATAAAAATAAATATTTTATGGAATAAACTGGTTAATATAATCAAAATTACCTGCATCAATTCTATTTTGGTGCAGATTACAAACGTATTTAAATGTACCTATTGGCGAAGCAAACTGAAAGAACTCAAATTGGCCAAATTACCTTCTCCCAGGGTCACGGATGTGAAGGTTAAGGTGGGTTATTTGTGATACAACGTTGATTCTCAAGAAATAATTAATAGATTAAAATAAAGTTAATCTTGTTATTAGTTTAATTAATTAAGTGCTGCAAATTTATAAATTTGTTTTTTTTTTTAAATGTTATATTATTAATTAGTAATCATTAAAGACAACACACAAAACATAAAATACATCCATTAAAAACACAAAAATGTTTTGGTAAAATATGAAACTGACATACCATAACAATATTCAATTGTCCTGTATCTTGTTCTATGTCGCTGTTTCGTAAATTGTACAAACCGAATCTCTTTACTGCATTTGTTGATATTGTTAATTTGAATCCACATAGTCAGTGTATTTTCCATATCCTGGTGTGAGCAAAGAAATGTATAACATATCAAATGAAAGTATAAATTATATATATTACCTATAGATTTGAGTTATTTTATAAACCAACTGAATCAATAATTTAACTAGAATTTATGTATGCATAGAAATTATAAATAGTATACACTATAGTAAAAGAACTAAAATAACATTGCCATAACAAATGCCATTAGGCTATTCTTTTTTTGTTTACCACTCTAATGACTAAATCTGATGTACGATATGGTGATCTGCATAGTTCCATGATGCAAACAAATAGGTGCATTAAAAATTATAAAAAATACTTTGAACTACATTACTACTATATTAAGAATATAATTTCATTCAAAACTGTTACGAATTTTCGTTTTTATATAATATAGGTACATCTACTATACATAAAAATATCATAAAGAATGATGTATAATAATATATACTTAACATTTTTACTCTTAAATATAATATAATTTAAATGAGTATCTAGGTATTCACTTACACTTAATCTGTTCAATATGAGGTACAATATAATTTTATATCCTGTTCACAAGTGCAAAAGGTCAGCTTTTTCAGTAAATTAATTTTTTTTTCTAATTTGACAAATATATTTGTATACATATTTTTGTAATGACAACAATGCTGTTTGATGATCCCGTCTTTTGTTTCTGAAATTATTAAAAATAAATACACATTCAAATTATCATACTCTGTAATAGTCTTGACTATTATACACCTATAACAATTGTCTATTCAAATAACAAATATTTTCAGTCCAAAGAAAATTAAGTTATACTCAAAAAATATTTGTTAGTATAAGTTAATATAAGTTAAAACCTTACAAATTGGGAAATTTAATTCAATAAAAAAAATAAAAGTGACATTAAAATTAAACGCTAAATTGAATTTTGCGATCTTTTATTGTACAAAAATGTATATTTGTATTAATGGGAGATTATGCCTATACTAAACTGGCAATAAAAATGGTATAGTAAATTGTGGCCATAGTTATCTTAGCGACCTAAAATTTATTGATATCTATTTTAAATAAACAATGTTGTACATTTATTGGTGTAAAACCCTTGTTTTAATTTGTTTTTTATTATTAGGTACCATTTACTCTATGTATAATTAACCTAAGAAAAGATTTTTCAACAACTTAATATAGGTCCATATTATTTACTTTTTCCATTTTTTATTCATTTATTTATGTAAATCCAACCAAAAAAATAATTTTTGGAGAACAATGATAGCTGCTTCTTCTAGGTCATTACTAAATGACTATCATAAAAATAATATTAATTTTAATTAATAATCTCTGCTGAGAGCAATTTACTGCATAGAAATGTATAGGGAATATTTTGTTTAAACAGACTGTAGCTTATTTAGCCATTTTTAGTTAAATGTATTTACATCTTTTTACCAAACTAGGTACTAAAAAAAATATTAGAATCACATAGTAAATTGTTTCTTACATCATTAAATGATTAAGTTTATTAAATATAATAAATATAATAAATATAATAAATATAATAAATATAATAATTATTAAATAATTGAATCATTTAAATTATTTTAGGTTTTGAATAGATAACCATTTAATGGTTGGTATGATATGAGTATATATTACTGTTTTAGTACATTAGACCAACTTATTATAGTCAACATAAACATAATTTAAGTTTAAAATAAACGTTTTTTTTTTTTTAAATTACCATTTTAGAAACATTTTATATTATGTTATGCTTTAAGTGTTCAATAATATTGTTTATTTTGCATAGATACCTATAAACAAATAGTTATCTGTATAATATGGTTTACTAATTTTAATCATTATTTTCTTTGATTATTGTTAAAACGTGTTAAAGCCTTGGTTACTATTTAACAGTTTTACATTAACTAACTCAACATGTACCTATTGGTTCTTGATTTAGGTAACCATTTACAAAAATAATATGTGTAGGCGTTGATTCTAACAAATGTGTTATAAACTAATATATCTATTATCAAACATATTACCAGTTGTAAGTAGATATATTAAGAGGTCTGGTTTTAGAATTGACTATTTTGTGATACATTTTGAGGGCGGGTGTTTTGATTTTTTATGTTTATCTTAGATTTGTATTTTTACTTCAGCGCCATTGTATAGGACGGACAACACATGCAGGTGAAACATTCACTTAGGAACTAAAAACATCCAGTTTTTCAACAATCATTGTCTTAAGTAGAATTTATTACTACTGGTACACCTATGTAATTAATAGTTAATAAATGTCAGATACTAACTACAACTAAAAGGTTCAGGCCTTGTGTCCAACAATACTTAATGAGCAATCCTGCCCGGGCCAGTTGGTCTGAATTCTAGATCCTGAAACAGATCATGTTGATCAACAGCTTCGCTTCATCGCCGATGCTCTATGGCTGTAGAGAGCAAATATCATCTCCGTTGTTATCTGTTGAAAAGTAAGTTGTCTATTTCGCTCCGACTCACCGCCCGCAACGATACGAAATATTTCAGTTGACATAAATTAATGTTAGCCAGTGAATAGTAACAAGTTGGTAAATAGTAATAATAAAGTATCAAATAGGTATCGACAATAAGTTCAAAATTATCTCGTCTTGATTATGATAACGTTATCATTTAGCAGTGCGACAGTGCTCATCGGTTATCACATAGGTAGAGAAAAATATAATAATTTCTTTATAGGTCTACTTTGACTTATTGCGTGAATCAAGTAGACTTTGTGTCATTTAAGATGTACAAACAATTTACGATTTTACAATACTCATAACTCGCTTTAAAATTAAAAGTCCATGACTTGCCTAGATAATAATTGTACCTTAAATTTGAAAAGTGTCAATTCTATATTATAATTTTTAAACTAAACGTGATCTGCTGAGCGTAAAATTTGTTATGTTATGCACTTGTAAGACGGATACAACACATGTCGGTGTAACGTAGTCCTCTTAATAATAATAATTGTTACAATGTATAAACTTTGGCTGGCTTAACATTATTTACAATACTCAATTACTAAAATATCTATTTATACGACCAATAAAATAATATCTAGGTATATTGGACTTGGACACACACACCATAATAATTTTAATTTACTACTCAATACACACTGACAAGTCTTCGAAATACAGTCATATACCTACCTAAATCGGGATATATTTGTCTATATTTTTCTCATTAAATCTGACTCTAATCCCCTAAGCATCTATATAATATTATAATATTGTTCGTGCAGTTTTGTAATTCTTTTACGAGAGATCAGAAAATACTGTTGAGATTTGGTGATTGGTCTGCATTATTATTAAATTAGGTATCTAACAAGTTTTTCTTGTCTTCATTTTTAACACAAAAAAAAACTCCTTTTATATTTATGTGATAGTAATTAGTAGCAACAGTATGTGATTTAAACATCAATCTATTATATAGCTAAATAGGTTTATGTTGATTACCTACTTCATTGAATTATAAACGGATTCGTTTAAGTTATTGGTCTCATAAAGTCATAAGACACTATTCTAGTAAAATAAAATAGGTAAGTATAGTTAGAAAATGTAGTATTAGTTGTATTCAATTAAAACTATTAGATACCATCAATTCTATAAAGACTCCTTAGTCCTTTGAGTCCTGAAAGTTAATTTAAGAAAAACATTTTAAATTAGAGTGGATCAACGACTTTAATTAAATTGATAATTAAATTTAATTAATAATTTACATAAATTAACAGTTCTTATAATCTTGCAAACATCTAGTGAAATATATATATATCCCGAATGGGTTAAATGTATAGTAGGTACTAGGTATAATGAACAATACAGTTTAGATTATAATTAATTTTTTTTATTTATAAATAATTGTATACCTAATAGATATAAGCAGACAAAGTTATGAATTATTATTCATAATTATATTTTATAATTATAAAAGCAATTTACAAAATAATCATTTATTATACAGCCCTTCATTAAATCTCACTAATCGAATAAAATTATAATAATCGAATCATGATGACCTATTCATGACTCATAAGTATATATAGATAAAAATACGTTTTACCAGAATTAATTAATTCTTGCAAAAACAATGTAGGCATTATTGCATACCAATTTTCCTTAGATTATCATTAATATTTTGATAAAAGTATGAGTTACGTGTATGAAAGACTGTATTAAATTTTCAAGCTTTAGCTATACAAATTTAATATTTTATACATTTTGAGGAACCTTATATTACATTTTTAAGCTTTTTGACCGAACGAACAATTTTTTATTGACATTTTTAGAAAAAAAATAAAATTAATCAAATACAATCCAAGTGAAGACGCGGTCTGACCAAATTTACCAAACAGTCATAACAAATTTTCATTTATTTTTGTTTTTCCTGATTATTTAAAAAAATAGTGAGAATTTTCAATTTCGATCTTCTAAAAGTACCACAACTAGATCCAATTTGTTTCCAAAAATCTTCATCGAAGTTTATTATCGAAGAATGTTCTTTACTAGAAAAGTTGAAAAATTGAAGTTTCAGTACAAACATTTTCAAATACCTCACCTAAACGTCTGAAATTATTAGACTGGACCAAATAAAAATAAAATTGTAATTACTTTTTAACCCCCCTCCCCCCATTGATGTTCGCCACTGTATATAACTAAGAATGATTTTTATTAAAAATTCTCATTCTCTACAGGTTTCTGCATTTTCAGCGTAATTACGACAAACAATGCGGGACTTTATATTATAAGTAGATTAATGTATGCTGTGCGTTTTTTTTTTATACTGCAGATACAAAAAATACGTAACAAGAGTCTGGAAAGGAAATTAGTTGTCGGGTGAATGAATAAATTATAAAATTGATTATGAAAGATCAAAAAGTCTCCACTCAATTTTAAAATGTCTTTCGCGACATGGTATATCGAAGCTCTATGTGTACATAATTCAATTTTGTGTAAGACTTTAACACTTGAAAAAACTCAAAGTTGTATACACAATGTTTCTTTGCAGCCGGTAAATTTCATTTAATTTTGAAACATGGCTAATATTAAAAATTGGATCGTTAATTTTTTTTCTTATTGCGATAAGATTGTTTATTGTTACTATTTTGTTGACTCAAATTCCAATATAATATAATAATGATGTATCTACATTCTACACATTTGTAATAAATAAATAATAATGTAACAAGTACCTACTTAATAAATATACGTCATTAGTTGGATGGAAAAAACTAATGGATTTTAAAATGTAAACAGATTTCGGCTTTTATAACGCAAGCAAAGGTAATCGAAGGCATTCGAAAATATTTTGATACTTAGGTACGCCCGTGCCCAGGTACACGACAATAGTATATTATTTTTAGTTCATTTTTTGGAGTTTGTAAGGTAGGTATTTTTGCATTTTTGCTGTTTTTAGGTCACACAATTCCTATATCTCTACTTGTCTACTCATATGACACCCAAATTATATTAGTGCTATTTTAGTTCTATCAGTGCTATTAGTAACATTAACTATATTACTGAAATGTTGAATTTCTGAGCTTGCAATAGTATCTTAGTATCTATCTATATTCATTACAGTTTAATAGAGTGGTATACTATTGGCCATAGGTAGTTAATTGTAACGCTCTGCGAGTTTTCTTTTTTAAAAAAGAGAATCGGTAATACAATTATGTGTTTGCGCCGAAGCTGATAAATTATAATACCATGCTATTATTAAATTCGTTTTAAAGTGCATTAATAATGTACCATGGTATACATGGTGTACAACAATGAATAATAATTATTAATAACTGTCTATACTCTATTGTGCGTATAAGTAAGGTCACCTACCCACTGCATGGCCTACCCGAAGTAGTAAAATATTAATTATTATGATGATACTTATCCGATTTAATAAAATGTATGGTGCGGAATATTATTTGAACTTATATATTTCAAGCGCAAGGATATGAGACAGTATTATATTATGTTGCCCGATACGACATTACATTTGGCCAAGAAAAACGAATCGTAAAAATATGTGTCGTCTTTACGTCATCATGGGATTGTACATAAATGTTTTAATGATCAATAGGTCTGTGCTCGCGTAACGTCGTGGTATACGCACAATTAAATTAATAGTATGCCGTAATAATAATAATTAATCTGCTCCAGACGGGGAAAAAAAGAAGTGAAAAAAAACAACTCATCGGAAATCGGGACGAACACACGTGGGAAACAAATCGTGATGTTCTCGTGTAGTATTATTATGATGCAAGTACAGCTGCAGATTCCGACGAAGTACACAGCATATTTCTAACTCATTATATAGTTTTGCGGAGGTTTTTTTACACTAGAAATGATTTCACTCGTAGACCATAATATATTAATCATTTATTTCAATTACACTAAAATTTTCTTGAATAGTCAAGTCTAAGTGGTTGAATAATTATTGCTACCTAGAACACCTCGTGTCTTATTGTTAAGGTACGATTGAACGCCACGCGCGTGTAGCCATGTTAGCCATATCGCCTAACATGCGTGAAACATCTAATGCACCTTTAAAATAAAGAATAATTTTTCTTTAAACAATCTGAATAGATATATTATTTTTGATTGTGCCAAGTTTATTTCCTTTATTAAACTATCCATTCAATTTTCATGCATATTTTTTGTACAAAATAATTGCAATGTTTCACATCAGCCAGGCGTCTCGCAACGGCTCACTTTTTTATTTTGTAAGTCAAATACAAAGTTAATAATGATAAAATTTAAACCGATATGCCATACCCTAAAAAATAATATCCTCTATGATTGTTGTTATAGGTGATTCTACTCTAAGATTACTAATAAATAAAAAAAAAACGATTTTAAATAGAAGCGTTTTATTATGTTGCGCGTGGGTCTAGCTGAGAAAGAAGACAAATATTGCGCTGACATCCTCTTAAGATATTTGATTACGATTGTTGAGATGATCACTTATTGTATAAGTATTTAATAAAAATTCATATCAACCACCAAAATATTAGGGTTACCAAATGGCAAATTCTGTTAAATTTTTTTTGGAATTATAGTTTAATGAGTTGTATTAAAATTCGTTTTGAAACCGATGATTTAGCAAGCTCGCAAAGTGAGCTTTCCTAACTTGTTTTTATCTAATAAATTTAATTTTTAACAATGTTAATATTATTCAGTTTATTATTCTTTACAGCCATGAACGAGAACGTCTCTAATTATTATTTGTATAATTAAATCACCACTAGCCGCGGCCCATCGGGAAAAATCCTGATATCCCGCTGGCATAGTCCACCACTTGCCACTGTACCTATATTATAATAGCTGTCTTACGTCTTACCAGGGAAAAATTGTACAGACATTAAATACTGCTCAATATCAGTATATCTCAGTTCGATTATAGGTAGATACAATGTATCTCATCAGTTAAATTCGACCGAGATGGGCAATCCACTCGTATGGATTTATATATATATTTTTATATAGCACTTAGTGTAATAGTTATACTGTTGTATAGTGGCAAGATTTCTACCACTTTTCCTTCAATTGTAAATCTAGTCTTCTGACAATTTTTAAAAATAAATATTAATATTACATTTTTCCGTATTTTCCGTGTCATTTCTTGTTCTCCTGGTTCCGGATCAATAAAAAATGTCGACAATTTGACAGTTTAGTGTTAATGTATTAGTGTCTATTCAATATTTATAATATGCACAAGTATAATCAATCTATAATCTTCTAAACCACTTGATATCGAAATAAAATCATCCTAAAATACTGCATTAGAGTGCCATAATGAGTATTGAACATTTTTACAAATTTCAATGTACTGCGACGATTTAAGATGTACCTAAAACTGTTTTTTTTGTAAATTATTACTGCACGCTTATATAATATGTGCATATAAATAGTGAACAAATTCATTCTGACTGCGAGTAAATAATTATTGTTCGGTCGTATAATACATAAATAATATCAACGACCAATAAATTAAGTACATATAGGTAGGTACCCGGAATTGAATGCATTTGCATAATTAAAAAAATAAAAATATAGCTCTGTGAGCAATGAATTATGTCAAAGCAACTCGTAGTTATTACAGACAACATTTTGGTCTCGCATATTAATTTTGCATACAATTTCAATAAGTTTTTATTACCGCTGTATAGGTAATAGAGTACGTTTATTTTCAGATATTTTTCATGAATATCTGCTCAGTATATACATCGAAATTACTGCAAAATATTTCAGTATACTAGCTTAGTCTATGGTTGCAATGAATATTAATAATATTATAATATAATATAATTACAATAATAATATGCGCTGATACGGCTTCCTATTAAAATAATATGGTCTGGGTCATAAGATTTTTCCACTCGTGGGAAACAAAAAATGAGTTACATTGTATTTTTTTTTTACATTATAGTTTCAAAGTAATGCTATATGTAAAGCAGGGTCATAATGAAGACCATATTTATAAGGTCTATTACTATTTGCAAAGGCGATGAAAAATAGGTAGTTGGGGGTGCTGAAGTATTCTAATTTAGATTCTAAGAGGAATATTACAAAGATAATTTTTTTAATTTGTGTTTGTCTGACGTCATCCTTAGGAACAGTAAAAATGTTTCAATCTTGAACTTTTGTCCGGGGTACCCAACAAATTTTGAGAATAGTCTAAAAACTAAAAAGTATTACGAAAAAAACTAATAAATAAGAATATTGACGGAACACCAGTTTTCGACTACATAATCGATTTGTTTTTTTATGTTGTACCTAATTAAAAATAAAAATTAGAGATTTTAAATGTTAACAAAATAGTTAAAATATAATAATATTGACAATATTCGACCCTTTTTAAGCAATTTATAATTTTTTTTCTAAGTCAAAACACTAGAACATTT
>JANEHU010001355.1:0-70589 GCA_027563435.1 Nasonovia ribisnigri | reverse complement strand
ATTAATTTTAGTATTATAGGCATTAGTATTTATCATTTTTCTCAAAAAAAATATATTTTAAAATGCCATTGCGTGTATATAAAATATAACAATATATTCTAAAAGTTTCATATACCAACAAATAATATTTTTAAATTATATCAAAATAACTAAAATCATTATTCTTGGTTTAAATATGAAATTTTGTCTAAATTTGAAATTAAAATGTCTGTAAAAATAAATGTGTTGATATATTTTTTTAGATTTTTTGGTTACAGTATGATTTATTTATGAGAATTTTTGTTTTAAATTTTCAACACTTAGTTATAAAAACTGAACATTTTATAATTTTTTAATTACAATGATTTATAATTTTCGAGATTTTGACAAATTTTGTCAAAATTCGAACTTTAAATGCTTATAAAAAAAAAATCGTGCCTATGTATTTTTAAAATTTTTCAACTGATATTGTAACAATATATAAAAAAGCTTGTATTAAATTTTCAAACTTTTTGGCCCACCAAATAAAATTTTATTGACAATTATAAAAAAAAAAACTAAAAAAATTGAAAACTAAAAATGTCTGTAAACAGCTCAAAACAAATCAAAATATTTTCAAAATTGAATGGTGTATAGAAAATGAGAATATAAACATTTAGTGAAATTTTCATGCATCTACAATTATTCGTTTTTGAATTACAACCAAATAAGAAAAACGCTACATGAGAAATCGAGTGAATATCCTATGTTGTAAAATTATGAACTTAAAACACTCATAAAAATTTATTTTTAATTGCTTTTAGACATTTTATTTTTGATAAAAGTAGAAAAACTTACGTTAAATCTTGTGTTAAAATTTAAAACCTTAGATTTAAAAAGAAAAATTTTTTATGAATTTCTAACTCCAAATAATTTGCAAATTTTCGTCATTTTTACGTAATTTGTCAAAATTTCAACTTTAAATGCTTAAAAAAAAAAATTGTGACTACAGATTTTTAATATTTTTCATGTGCCTTTGAAACAATATATTAGGAGCATTCTATTACATTTTCAAGAATTTTTAACGAATAAATAAAATGTTATTGATTTTTAAAAAAAAAAAAACCAAAAAGATTGGAAATTTAAAATGTCTGTAAACAGCTCAAAATAAGTCAAAATATTTTGAAAACGGTATGGTATATAGAAACTGCTTATATAAACATTCAGTAAAAATTTCATGTATTTACCGTCATTTTTTTTAGACTTACACCAAAAACCAAAATCGATTTAATCGAAAATCAATGTTGCGTAAAAATTCCCGTTTTTTCCTTAATTTTCCATTTGTTTTTCACGGTACTTTTGAAAACTACTGGAAAATGTTTACTTTTGACCCCCCAAAGTACCAACTAGATTCACTTTCCTATTAGAAAAGGTACTATTGAAGAAAATTGAAGCATTTTTTCTGTCCTAAAACGTGATGACAGACACAAAAATAAAAAAAAAAATAAAAAAAAAAACACACATCATTGTAAAACCAATACATTCATCGCTCCGCTCAGAATCTAAAAAAATAAATAAATAAATAAAAAAGGGCGGGTAAGTGTATGTCGCTCTGCTGTACAGTAGGTTACAAGTGAGTCACTGTAATGGATTGTGTTAGATTTTAATAATTTAATCCAATGATATAATATCATTGAATAAGAAAAACGATTCTGAGGGAAGACGGTCAGTCAGTCTATAATATCTTACTAAGTCTAAATGTGTTTGATGATATTATTGTGAATAAACTAATTAATTTTAGTATTATAGGCATTAGTATTTACTATAGTTGGTTAAATTCATTTTTCTCAAAAAAATTATATTTTAAAATGCCATTGCGTGTATGTAAAATATAACAATATATTCTAAAAGTTTCATATACCAACAAATAATATTTTTAAATTATATCAAAATAACTAAAATCATTATTCTTGGTTTAAATATGAAATTTTGTCTAAATTTGAAATTAAAATGTCTGTAAAAAATAAATGTGTTGATATTTTTTAGATTTTTTGGTTACAGTATGATTTATTTATGAGAATTTTCGTTTTAAATTTTCAACACTTAGTTATAAAAACTGAACATTTTATAATTTTTTAATTACAATGATTTATAATTTTCGAGATTTTGACAAATTTTGTCAAAATTCGAACTTTAAATGCTTATAAAAAAAATCGTGCCTATGTATTTTTAAAATTTTTCAACTGATATTGTAACAATATATAAAAAGCTTGTATTAAATTTTCAGACTTTTTGGCCCACCAAATAAAATTTTATTGACAATTATAAAAAAAAAAACTAAAAAAATTGAAAACTAAAAATGTCTGTAAACAGCTCAAAACAAATCAAAATATTTTCAAAATTGAATGGTTTATAGAAAATGAGAATATAAACATTTAGTGAAATTTTCATGCATCTACAATTATTCGTTTTTGATTTACAACCAAATAAGAAAAACGCTACATGAGAAATCGAGTGGATATCCTATGTTGTAAAATTATGAACTTAAAACACTCATAAAAAATTATTTTTAATTACTTTTAGATATTTTATTTTTGATAAAAGTAGAAAAACTTACGTTAAATCTTGTGTTAAAATTTAAAACCTTAGATTTAAAAAGAAAAATTTTTATGAATTTCTAACTCCAAATAATTTGCAAATTTTCGTCATTTTTACGTAATTTGTCAAAATTTCAACTTTAAATGCTTAAAAAAAAAAATTGTGACTACAGATTTTTAATATTTTTCATGTGCCTTTGAAACAATATATTAGGAGCATTCTATTAAATTTTCAAGAATTTTTAACGAATAAATAAAATGTTATTGATTTTTAAAAAAAAAAAAACCAAAAAGATTGGAAATTTAAAATGTCTGTAAACAGCTCAAAATAAGTCAAAATATTTTGAAAACAGTATGGTATATAGAAACTGCTTATATAAACATTCAGTAAAAATTTCATGTATTTACCGTCATTTTTTTTAGACTTACACCAAAAACCAAAATCGATTTTATCGAAAATCAATGTTGCGTAAAAATTCCCGTTTTTTCCTTAATTTTCCATTTGTTTTTCACGGTACTTTTGAAAACTACTGGAAAATGTTTACTTTTGACCCCCCAAAGTACCAACTAGATTCACTTTCCTATCAGAAAAGGTACTATTGAAGAAAATCTAAGCACTTTTACTGTCCCAAAACGTGATGACAGGCACAAAAAAAAATAAAAAAATAAAAAAATAAAAAAATAAAAAAAAAAACACACATCATTGTAAAACCAATACATTCATCGCTCCGCTCAGAATCTAAAATTGGAAGCTGAAAATGTCCGTTAACAGCTGTACGGGCCGTACGGCAATTGTAATTTGTTGTACAATCGAACGTACGGTAATTTGAACAATTTTTTAATATTATTATTTATGTTAAAAAATAAATAAATATAAACCAAACTACGTTAAATTTTGAATTATTTATTTTTTGTACGATTTGAAATATATTTTTTTTTTTTATAATTGGTTCTGACTTGTCGCACTTAGAAACCTTGGCGATTGACACTGTATTCGGTCGCAGCTGTCGGCAGACTAAAATTAATAATTTCACAACGCAGCGCGTCCAGCGCGCTTATCAGTCTTTTTGCGGCGACCGATTAGTTAATCGCCAAGACTGAACATACCGCCCGACATTTTAGGCTGTGCTAAAATCGATTCACATTTTTTTTTTTTACAAGTATCATCAGTAAACAAATGATCAATGCTTAATAATTAATTAATGGATTTATAATAGATTAAAAGTAATAATAATAATAATTATAATAAATAAATTATTGCGCGTAATATAGCAGTATAAATATGTATAAATATATATAATTTTTTTTTTTTTTTTTATTTATCGTCGTCGGCAGGTAATGGACATATAGTTCGAACTGCCCGTTTTATTTCTCCTCTTTCCGTTTTTACCATTGCTACTCTGGCTACCCCGTCGTCGCCCGCTAGTATTCGCGTGACTCTTCCCAAGCGCCACTGAAGTGGAGGTATGTGGTCCTCCTTGAGAATTACCAATGCCCCTTCCTTGAGTGTTTCTCCTTTTGATTTGAACCATTTTTGTCGTCCTATTAATTGAGACAGGTACTCCGTGCGCCATCGATGCCATATTTGCTGAGTTAATTGCACGGTTCTTTGCCACCTACGTAATCGATTTGGCGACACCGTGGACATGTCAACGTCTGGTATATCATTTAGAGAGCTTCCGATAAGGAAATGACCGGGAGTGAGTGCCTTTAAGTCAGTAGGATCGGATGAGAGGGGGGTGATAGGACGTGAGTTTAAACATGCCTCGATACGTACCAACACAGTATACAGCTCTTCGTAAATTAGCATTGCGTTTCCTAATATTTTACGTAAATGCCCTTTTACCGATTTTACGGCTGCTTCCCACAATCCGCCAAAGTGCGGAGCGCGGGGTGGAATGAATTTCCATTGAACGCCTATTTCGGCCGAAAACTCTTGGACTTGCTGCTTGTGCTGTTCAGATAAAAATAAATGTCGTAGTTCTTGTAATTGCCGGTTTGCGCCTACGAAGTTGGTACCGTTATCTGAGTATATCGTTTTGCTTATTCCACGCCGAGACCAAAATCTTCTTAGCGCTGCTAGAAACGCATTAGTACTCAGGTCTCCCACCAATTCGAGATGCACAGCTTTTGTAGCAAAACAAATAAAAACACAAATATAGCCTTTTGTCGCTTGTGCATTTCGTCGTAAACTTGTTTTTACCATGATTGGTCCCGCATAGTCTACGCCACAAACTTCAAACGGTCTTCTCGGTTCTATTCTGTCTTTCGGCAAGTCACCACAAATGGGCTGACAAATTACGGGTTTTGTACGAAAACACAGAACACACTTGTGGACGGTTTTCCTGGCGATATTTCTTCCGTCCAGTGGCCAATATCGTTCACGTACGCCGGCTAACAGCGCTTGAGGTCCGGCATGTAACAACCGCCGGTGTTCGTGTTCGAATATTAATTTTGTCAAAGTTGATTTTGCCGGTAATAAAATTGGATTTTTCGTTTCGATGCTTATTGACTCTGATTTATTTAATCGACCTCCGACCCGTAAGATATTATGTTTATCTATCCACGGTCGCCAAAAACGCAATTTACTTTTATTAGACACGTTTTTTGATTGTTTTAAACAATTTATTTCATCACTGAAATGCTGATGTTGAACTATTTTTATTAATTTTTCTTTTGAGTCATTTAACTCGCTTAACTCGATCGTCCTGGTTGCGAACTGCACCTTGTCGATCACGTGGCTTTTCCATCTCATGACGTAAGCAACGACTCGTAATAGTTTCGTTAGCGAAGAATATTTTTTTATTACCGAATTTTCTTCGGTCACGACTGTTGCTACTACGACGCTTTTTCTTTCTTCTGGAATTTCATTTTCCGCTATTTTTGTCTCGACTGATTTGTGAGGCCACTCATCCTCATTACTGTTTATCCAAGGCGGACCCTCCCACCACAAAATATTATTTTGCAATTTTTCGGGAGTGCAGCCGCGAGATATTATGTCGGCTGGGTTATGTTCCGATGTTACGTGTCTCCATTGTGAGCTATCCGTTATTTCCTGTATTTCTCCAACCCGATGCGCGACGAACGTTTTCCATCGCGATGATGGCGCGTTTATCCATGCCAATACGATTGACGAGTCAGACCAGTAATATTCGCGTGTTATTTTTATACGTAATTTTGGAATTATTTTTTTTGCAAGGCGCACTAATAAAACAGCTGCGCATAATTCTAATCTCGCCAGAGACACTGTTTTTAATGGAGCAACGCGGGATTTTGCTACTATTAAACGCGTATAATGTTTTTTCGTACAATCCGTTGTTCGTATGTATAAACACGCGCCGTAAGCGATCGTTGACGCATCCGCGAACCCGTGTACTTGAATATTTGTGTACTCGTCGCAGCCGATTATTTTTCTTGGAATAACAATATTTTCTATTTTTACTAGCTCTCGACAATAATCTTCCCATTCATTCAATATTGGTAACGGAAGCTGTTCGTCCCAATTAAGTCCCTTTTGCCACATCTTTTGCATAATAATTTTTGCTATTATTACAATTGGACCAATTAAGCCGAGGGGATCGAATACCGTCGCGATACATGATAATATATCTCGTTTTGTCACTAACTTTGTTGATGTAGGTCGTCGTAAGAGTTCGTTGACCTTATACCGATATGTGTCTTCATGCGGGTTCCAAAATAACCCGAGCGTTTTGACCGGGCTGCTATCTAGATTTAATACACGCAGTGGGTCGTTATCGATGTTTGGAATGTTATGTAATACCTGCGAACTATTAGATACCCATTTTCTTAATTGCAGTCCGGCGCTATCCAATATTGTTATTACGTTATCGCGTAATTTAATTGCTTCTGACAATGAACTCGCGCCGCTCAATAAATCGTCCATATAAAAATCGGACGCGATTGCTTCGCTTGCCATTGGATATTGTACTTTATTTTCGTCCGACAATTTTTTTAAACAGCCTGTTGCTATATACGAAGCTGGTTTTGTGCCGTAAGTCACTGTTTTTAATTGATATTCTTGCACCTCATCGTCGGGTTTGAAACGCCATAATATTTTTTGCAAGTTTTTATCCTTTTCGGACACCCATATCTGTCGGTACATTTGCTTTATGTCAGCTGACACCACATATTTATGCGTTCTAAATCTAGCTACAATGCAAATTAAATCCTCTTGAATTACAGGTCCTTTGAGTAATACGTCATTTAGACTTATACCAGTGTTTGTTTTACATGACGCATCGAATACAACACGTATTTTCGTCGTTATGCTGTTATCTCTACATACAGCATGGTGTGGCATGAAGTACGATTGAGTGTCTTCATTTTCCACCTTCGGCGCAATCTCCATGTGTCCACACTGTAAATATTCATTTATAAATTCTTTATAACTAGTACACAATTTTTTGTCCTTGCTTAAACGATTTTCTAGCGCCAAAAACCGTTTTTAGCGCTTGATCGGGAGTCGCCCAACTTTTCAACTCTTTCTGTTAAAGGTAACTGTACGACAAATTTATTATCACTGCCTCTTTTGACTGTATTTTCGAAATGCTCGATACACATTTTTTCCTCTTGATCGTAATGCTGTGTTGCCGCGATTTCTTCGAGACTCCAAAATTTCGACATTTGTGTTTGTAGCGCATCAAAGTTTTTACTATCTATTGTTTGTGCGATGAATGCGTGCACGTTTTCTCTTGCTTCGGTGGAAATCGGTCCAGATACGACCCAACCCAGCTCGGTTTCTTGAAAAACGGGGCCTTTATCATAAGCCTTATATACTTGCCAGGTCGCAATAATTCGTAAAAGAGCTCCGCTCCGATTAAAATATCAATTTTTCCAGGTTCACTATACGACGGATCAGCGAGTTTTACCCAGTCCGGAATGTGCGAATTTTCTAATTTTATTTTATTTGTGGGTAAGTTAGGCGTTATTTTTGGTAAAATTAAAAATTCGAGGTTTTCTTTATACGACGTTGCTCGCGATTGTACAGTCGTTTTTACCGAAAAATTTGCTTGATTAGTCGAACCGTCGATTCCGGTTATAGCATAATTGACCTTTGTTCGGGACAACTGTAATTTACTTGCCAATTCATTTGTTATGAAGTTACTCTGTGAACCCGAGTCGAGTAGAGCTCGTGCGCAAAATATATCGTTTGATTTACCTTGAATATTTATTATCGCTGTTGATAATAAAACGTGCGCAGTATGTCCGATATTATTGCTCGCGTGAGCACTAATCGATGTCGTTACGGCGGTCTCGTTGCCGTTATCATTGATGGGCGCGTGTAACAATGTATTATGTTTTTCACCACACTTCCGGCAACCTTTAAATTTACATTTGTTTTCTGCGTGTTTGGATAAACACACAATACAAATTTTTAGTTGATCTATTTTGCCTTTTCTTTCGGGAACTGAAAGAGATAAAAATTGTGTACACCTGTAGATCGGGTGACTTTCATTGCATGCGAAACATTTTAATTTTGTAGTCATTGCGTGCATTGATGTCGTTTTTTGAAAACCAGCTCCTTCATATTTTTTTTGCTTTGATGAGAACTGATGAGTATTTTGGTTAGTTTTTACGTTTAATTTTTGAGCCCCTTCAACCGCTTCTAATATTTGAAATCTTTTTTGTAAAAATTCTACTAACTCGTTCACTTCGGACACCTCCGTTTTATGTGCTTGAGTTTCCCACTCACGTAACGTGGCTGTGTCCAATTTTATTAGAATTACGTGCATTAAAAGTGGGCCCCAGCTATTCGTATCAAAACCTAACGCTTCTAAGGCTTTTCTGTGCCCTTGCAATGCGTCAATAAAGTACATTAACTTCGCGGACGATTCCTGGTCTATAGGTTTCAAGTCGAAAATTGCTTTTGTATGATTTTTTACTAAAATGCGTTTATTATTATAACGCGCCTTTACGCACTCCCACGCTGTTGAATAATTTTTTGCTGATGTTTCGAAACTTTGAATCACTTTTGCTGCTTCTCCTTTTAGTGCTAATTTTAGGTGGAAAAATCGTTGAATGTCCATTATGTCTTCGTTTGAGTGAACTAGAGCTACAAACATATCGTGAAACGTGGCCCACTCCTTGTAGTCGCCACTGAATTCTGGTACATTTAAGGCGGCCAACTTCACCATGGACGCGCCCCTTATTCCACTTCTTACAGACGTGTTTTCGGTTGGCTGAATCGGCTCTTGATTTAATGCATCTTCGTTCGACATTTTCCTTTTTTCAATCAGCGTTTCGCAGCTAGCAACCACGTCGAAGTACAATTCTTCGAACTCTATTCTATAATCTTCTTCACTCTTTGCATCTTCGTTTTGTTCTATTTCTTGCTGAATTTGTTGGAACTCGTCCCAGAACTCCTGTGCTTTTTGTTTTCTTATTTTTAATTGATTTATATCACCATCCGCAGTTGAGAAGTTTTTTGCGTAGCTGCCTAATCTGGTTAATTGGCCTTTTATAACACCGCGTCGGCTTATCGACGTTGCCTTATCGTACATTATTTCTACCTGTTTTGTACGTAACTATTTTACAATATTATTACCTGAACTATATTATCGTTCTCGGGACTTATTATTTGCCGCTGACCTTGATGGCTTATCGACTGTATACTGTGGTTACGCTATTTTAGGCATGTTTAGGGGGAATACTATACGTTGGTATTATAGGATTTAACATAAGGAATATTACGTATGCTCTCTTACCTTATACCTCGTGGTTTGCTAGTTCTCCGCTTTTGAATTATATCAATGAAATCAGCCCCAATTTGAGTGGCTGTTTACTTGTTTCAATTTGTTCGCGCACTACCCAGTCCGCGATCCGTGTCGAAGGACCAAAATGTTCGGGCCGTACGGCAATTGTAATTTGTTGTACAATCGAACGTACGGTAATTTGAACAATTTTTTAATATTATTATTTATGTTAAAAAATAAATAAATATAAACCAAACTACGTTAAATTTTGAATTATTTATTTTTTGTACGATTTGAAATATATTTTTTTTTTTATAATTGGTTCTGACTTGTCGCACTTAGAAACCTTGGCGATTGACACTGTATTCGGTCGCAGCTGTCGGCAGACTAAAATTAATAATTTCACAACGCAGCGCGTCCAGCGCGCTTATCAGTCTTTTTGCGGCGACCGATTAGTTAATCGCCAAGACTGAACAACAGCTCAAAATAAGTCAGAATATTTTTAAAATGCTATGGTGTGTAGAAAATGCATTTATAAACATAAGTCGCATACAACACGTCACGCGCGGGGGGGGGTGTAGCGCGTCCTCTCGGAATATTACACATTTTCAATACCGCAGCGCTATCTGGCGCCCAGGTGAAAGTTTCGGCTATAGACAGAAACAGTGGCCAACCGTTCTACAGAGTGACGGTCAGCATCCGAACGAATAGTATATAAGCGACCAAATCGGGAGTTGAGTGTTGTGAGGTCTGGCTCGTGGAACTGCCCGAAATCGCCGCATGGTGAATCTGTTGTTGAAAAACAATATATATCGGCGTGAGTGGGGGGAAGATCGTGCTGGCACTCCCGCGCAACTTGTTGTTGTTCGATGTTGTTAAGAAGTGTCGACGGGAGGAAGAGGCAGGCAAGGCCGTCCGCGAAGTTGCTAAACTCACCGGCGAACGCACAAAGTTGTTGCCGCCTATGACGCGCTGTAAGGAGCTGTGCCGAGGCTA
Organism: Nasonovia ribisnigri; assembly: GCA_027563435.1. Lineage (NCBI taxonomy): Eukaryota > Metazoa > Arthropoda > Insecta > Hemiptera > Aphididae > Nasonovia > Nasonovia ribisnigri. The sequence continues at coordinate 60,325 of JANEHU010001355.1, read as the reverse complement.
CCCTTGGTTACCGTCGTCGGCAAACCCTTCGACATCGAACTATCCACACGTAATTTCCTCCGCCGGACGACAGTCGTATCCGGAGCGACAGTCGGTACTCACATGTGCGTCGTGCGCTCCCTATCGAATCGCCGCCCACGGTGAAGGGGATGTGCGCGTCGTCGCCCATATCGCAGTTTCGCGTGCAAACTTCGACCTCCACCAAAATTTTTGTTTTTTTTTCGATTTTTCAACATCACTCACAAAATAAGCCTTGGGCCGAGGGTTATTTTTAAAACCGTTTTTTTTTTTGTTCATTAATTGTTTGATACTATGTAGGTTTACCGATTAGTGTTTAACCACGAATTAAGATAGGTTCGGGCCTCACTTATCATACGTTCGTTCGGTATCCTGTATATCTTAATTCGTGGTTTAACTATAAGTAAATATATTCTGAGGTACAACACGAACGAGTAAATTTCAAAAATATAATATTTCATAAATATAGAGTCACCTAATATTAAATCTTTATAATATTAGATTAGGTCATGATCTATAGTCTATGATCTATATCTGTAGAAATTCATAGATTTCAATGCATATAGTGTAGTATAGAAGAAATAGTATTTTCATATCACAGTCTGTGGGTACTCTTAAAATAATTGTTATCCTAAATTCTAATCGTATTCCGGATACAGATTTCTATACAGTTTAGATAATCAGATGTTCAGAAGTGTAGTACAAAAGTCCGTGAGTCCGGACCATGGACATATAATATTATAATAGACCAGGAATGATGGCTGTTCTAAGCACGATTTAAGATATACAGGTTAAACATCGGCCTATAACGAATAGTGCATTATGATGACTGGTGAACTAACCAGTAACCATCAGAAACAGCTGAGAGCCCAGAACCACTCTTAATCACAGTTTCGCGTACTAAACCCCGGGTAAAATTTACCGCGTTTTTTTTGCATTTATTTTATGATATGCCAACATAAATTGAAAATTAAAATATAATATGAAAAAATAAATAATTTAAGACAAAAGCTGGACACAATTGTTGAAGATGGTTGTTGGGATTTAGAAGACATACTATTAGAACATAACTACTCAGACTCAACTGTGTTTGATTGTGTGGTATACTTTTTAGCAGGGTTAGTAATCAATATTAAAATAATTATTTTGCACATTTACAATATTAATTATGATATCTAACTAAATTAACAGTTTTAGGGCCGTTCTTACAATATCCGGTTAAAGTTAACCGACACTTAACCGGTTGAATTCTGCCGGTAATAAAATCTGTTATCAGTCGGTTAGCGTTAATCGACACTTTACCGGATATCGTAAGAACGGCCCTTAGATACTTAGGTACCTATGCACGGTCTTATATACGACCGTATATAAGACCGTGTACCTATGTAAATAATGTATAGTGATATAGGTATATAGGGAAACGTCTGGTTGCTAGAACTAAATGTCAAGAATGTATAGAAGGATTGAAAAATTTAAATTCTTCATTTGGCCCAGAAGCTGATTTAGTCCAAGCAAAAAGTAAGGGATATTTAACATACTATATCTTTAATCGTGGTTCTAAGTACAATAGATACATTGAAGCCAACATGTATACGACTATACGAGAGAGACAGACTGACAATGAAATGCATTATAATGCCTATCCTGAGTTATAATCTCCTTGATAAAACCTCACATTATTCTTTGATAAGACGGCAGCACTTTGGTGCCGTAATCGACTTTATTTATAACGACCCCAGCTTTATATGGACCAATTATTGTTCTATGATTAGACATGACGTTTGCATCACATATCCCACTTTATTTCTGGTATATTCAATTATAATATTTCTATGGTCCGGACCACGATTAAATATATGTGATAACGACAGCATGATACTAAAATATAGTAAATTGTCAATTATTGATAAACGGATTACGACGAATGGAATTATTGAAAACGCCGGCTAACTGCTAAGTAATAATAAATAATAATTATTAAAGTCTCATTAAGTATGCTGTCGCTGACGTTGACTTGCTTATGAATTACTCGTGTAGAAAAAACTATTACTCGACTTACATCGACTAATCCTTCCGAATATTTTTTACATACATTTTAATTCTATAAATTACGTTATTGTTACGACATAATATAACTTATAAGTATATTATAACAGTATAGTACTACACCACTGCAATAGTCGTAGTGTGGACCTATTTAATATGTGACGAACATATAGGGCATAGGTACTTACCTACATTGTTTCACTTCATATTATATTTCGATTTATTTTATAATTATTTTTGTTCTTTTTAAATTAACCACTTAATATTACAACTGTTGCCATGGAAATATATTATAATAATATTTATGGGTTTTGTCACGAATTGCAATAAATTTAATGACGACTTTCTTTTGTTTCAGTATTGTAGGTACCTAGTACCTACCCTACTTAGGTACTTACGAATTGTTTCTGTTTTACGTTGTATACTGTTGTAGAAATATTTCAAAAATAAAACATCAATAAATGTATAATTTTTGTCAAATGGTTTTATTTTATTATAATTGAAGCCTTCTAGACTACCGTTTTCAACTATCTTAAATCTTAATACAAATATAATCATTTATTCAGGTCATTGTCATTATATAGTATATACTTATTATATATCGGTATGTATTCATAATAAAATAATTGCACGAATCGAATTATTTGCGTTTGCTTAAAATTTAAAACGTCAATTGCGTTGAATCGACAAATATCAGCAGGAAATTAATCAAAGCAATTATAATAAAATGTTCCGGGTGGAATGCGAATGTCGTTATAATTTTAAAAGGAACTGATATTTTGCAAAGATTGGTTTACTAAAAATTGGACAAACTGATTGCTTAGATACTTAATTTTCAATATTCGGTTGTTAACTGATTTTTTTTAAATTTTATCGATACTGCAAGAAAATTAAAAAAATTGCTTCTAAGAATAATCCATTTACTATCTATAGAAAATATGGCAAATGCCTGAGGATAAGACTTTATTCATTTTACTTCCCCTAAAGAAACGTAGTTAACTGCTCTGAAACTATAATATTCTAAAATCTAAATGCTAACCTAACTTGAATATATTATCAGCATTAACTACCTAATTAATATTTAATAAAATATAATTCTGCATTAGGGTAATTTTTTTTATTGTATGTTTAGTAATTAATAATTAGTGTACTTATTAGTTATTACTATATTGCATTATACATTCTAGTATTGGTAACATTATGCAACAACTATAATATATTAATATGAATTTCATAATTTATATTGTTGATACTTGATAATGTTAACAGTAAATTATAATATTGATAACATTAAAAAATAAAAACAGGAATTTATTTATTAAATTTCTCTCATACTGTCAAGCAGGCAGTATTCTAATAGGTAGGTACCTATGTACACAATATTGGACCACATGTAACTCATATTCGATTATATATATATTAATTTTTATTCACATTCAGCTATATAACTACGATGAATGAAAACCAATTGGATACAAGTAACAATTTCAATTCTATTTCAATTAATGGACCTAGACATTATTCGACTTCATTAATTGTAAGTTCGCTTTCACTATGTTTTATATTATATAGAGATCAACCTATTTCTGTATGCAAAGGTAGATAATTAAAATTTTTACGATATTGATGTATATCTATTATATTGTTTGATTAAAAAAAAATACTTGATTTCAAAGTACTTGATTTATGTACCTATTAAATAAACACAAATCTATTTGGATTTTGTAAAGTGTATTTTCATTTAATAATTTATAATAACTATAACTGTTCCTGTATTTAAAACAAAAACGGTTTTAGGTATTAATTATATTTATATCATGTATTAGGTACTGCAAGTTATGAAAGAAAATTTAATATTTAGTTTGGGTTTTTTATTATACATATACTACCAAGCTTTTAGGTTTTTAATCAATTAAAAGCAACTTGATGTAGGTACACAATTAAAATATAAATTTTTATATTTTATGCTTTAGTTATAGTGAACATTAAGTTCATTCTATGATAGTAAATACTAAACAATTTATAGGTATATAATTTGTTTAATACAGTTACTCAGATATACCACATTTTATATTAGAAGACCTGATGACTTAAATTAATAGATACCATAAAATTGTTTTTATATTTATTACAACTTATTACCTAATACTATAGGTATCGACAAATCCATTATTATTTAAATTATCTTACATTATCTAAAGGTACACATTATTAATTAAAAATAGTGAATTATTATTTTTAATACTGCAGTTTATTTAAATATATCCATCCATTTTAAATTGTAGTATTAATATATTTGAAATGTACTTATTATTATCTTTTGTTTATATTCACTGTTTTGGTAAAACATATTATTTAATTTGTAATTATTATAGTAGATTAGTAAAAATCTGTTAATTTATTTTAGGCTGGTGCTGTAGCTGGGACCGTTGTTGATATTGCATTATTTCCATTAGATACGTTAAAAACTAGATTACAAAGTCAATATGGATTTATTCAGTCGGGTGGTTTCAGAGGTATTTACAAAGGACTAACGCCAACTATTATTGGTGCACCTTTTACAGGTAAAATATTTGTTATTGTCATTACTACTGTACAAAATAATTGAAACCAATGTGTTTTTAGCGGGATTGTTTTTTGGCACTTATGACGGTTTTAAAAATCTATTTCCTTCTGTATCAAACAATACTGCTCCATTAGTTCATTTATGTGCAGGAATCGTTGGTGAAGTGGTATACTACATTTTAATTATATTGTATTGTTTCATGTTAAATATTAACATTCAAGTATAATTATTTTTAACGATATATGTATATTACTATTGGATATTACATATATAATATATACAGAGTGATTCCCCAAGCATGCTTGTCCTCATTCTTTCCTTTAGTAATAAATTTATCCAAATTATGATTTTTTCAAATTCTTGAATTTGTTTGTACTACGTAAGGAGTGACCTATCACAATATTAACTTTTGTTTTTCAAATGAGAATCCCCTTTTTTACCGTAAATTATTAAGTAGATAAGTTTCTTGAAATTGTTGATATACCTATTCAAAATTCAAACAAGTTTTTATTATTATGTTAAAATGTTTATAATAAGAATAATAGTCCTAAAGAATGGTTTTACAAAAATATAAAATTGATGTCATATTGGATCTAGTACCTATTTACTATATTTGGACCATTTTCACAAATTATTAATGCTGATAGATTAATATCAATAACTAAAATTTTCAGATCACAATTTCTCCGATATCTTCCAAACGCATTATTTTGGACCTATTAACCCAAATTCCCTAATACACAAACTTAAGTAACTCAAAAGCTACTCGTTCAAATTTTGATTCTGATACATCAGCATATTTAGAAACATCCGCTAAATAATTCACTGTAAAAAGGGTTCTCATTTGAAAAATAGAAGTTCATATAACCACAGAATACTTCTTAAGTAGTACAAAAAATCTTAAGAATCAAGTCTTAGTGCATATTTAAAAACTCCAAAAATCAGTTTTGAATAACTGCATTACTGAAAAAAGAAATTGGAGTGCGCAGGCTTGGTGAATCACTCTATATATTTCGATGCTATTAATTACACAGGTTTGTTGTACAACCAAAGTACCCATAGAAATAGTAAAACAAAGACGTCAAGCATCACCAAATCAAGAATCCATTTTAAAAATTATAAGAAATGCGTATGCCAATGAGGGAGTTTTTGGATTTTATCGTGGTTTCTGGACAACTGTTATGCGTGATGTACCATTTTCTATGTTGCAACTTCCAATATGGGAATACTTAAAAAAAGAGTACAGGATTTTCACTGGTAAACCTCTTACAACATTAGAAGTTGCCTTATGCGGTTCTATATCAGGTTATTATTTTTAATTCTTTAACAGCTACATTACTCTATTTATTCGTTAACAATACATTTTTCATGATAACTTTATCTTATAGGAGGCATAGCTGCTGCTTTGACTACACCCATTGACGTAACAAAAACGCAAATTATGTTAGCAAATAGTGCCGTGGATCAAAATTTTTCAATAGTTTTTAAGAACATATACAAAACTAAAGGACTCAATGGGTACTTGATAAATTTATATATTTTTCCACAGTTTTTAACTTATAATATTATATTCAGATAAAAAGAAACACAGTGGTAATAAGAGTTAAAAACACTATGTTTTACAGAGATCACTTATTAATTTCATTTTTTCTAGGACAATGTCCGTATTATTTTTGATGATCTATTGATTAGTGGTGACATATGAGAAATTATTTCTATTAAAGAAAAAAATGAATCGCAGAGCACTATAAATATTTATTTTTTTTTGTATCCCATTAATTGAGTGAGTTACTGGAAAAATAATTTATTGAGTACTGCCACGTTGATTTAGGCCAAATTTGATTTTTATTGTTAAGTGAGTATTGAAGTTAGAAGTGTTACCTAGTTTAATATCACAACATGTTCGTTATTATTATTTCATATTATTCAGTCTATTTTTCCTTATTATTTGGGAATTTTGCCATTATGCATTAATCCATTTTTTTATGTAATGTTTACCAATCTGTGTGAAGGCATATCTAAGAAAATGGACTCTTGATGTGAAATTCCAGGAATATGTTGAGTATTAATGTGTTTGCATATGTTATTATTACTATTACTATTGTTTTATAAACAGCAATTTTACATATTATAACAGATATGCTAAAAAAGTATGCATGTGAGTAGTTAGAATACAATAGGACTTATGTTTATAAGAAAGTTATTATACAGAGTGCTAAATATACATATAATAGTTAAATGATAATTAAGTAAAAGTGGTTGTGCGGCCCAAGGATTAATTATTATTTGCAGCTCTGAGCATACGATGCAGAGTATGATTGTGCCTAAAAAGTCTTGTCTTATGTCTACATAGAATTGGGATTGATTTCTAGAAGAATGAGAAGGGACTCTAAAAGGTATGGCGTCAAGGAGTTCGGGAACTCTGTTATTATGTCGTTATTCGTATATTTGATATACATTTCACATTGAAAATGAATAAATATTACTTATTTTAACTGTAACTAAATTTATTTTCCTAATCACTACAATACCACTTTGTTGTTAAAATTTTTGTTTTAATTACACCTAAAAGTTGTATACTCAATTTTCAAAGATTCATAAATCTTGTAAACATTTAGTTATAATTATTAATATTATATTATATTTCAATTTCAGATTGTTTGCCGGTTTTCTTCCAAGGGTCGTATTCATAATGATTGGTGGAGCTTTATTTTTTGGTGTATATGAGAAAACATGCAGAGAAATAGAAGATAAACATAAAAATATAATTTGAACATTTTTAATAGTACCTATATTCATGTTGTACTCTTCTAATTTTTCGTTGTTACCAATAATTGTTATAGTTATTTAATTATTAAAACAAAATATATAAATCATAAATGTTTTATAATTTGTATGTAATACAATTTTAATCTGATGACGATGTTGATCCATAATCTGCTGATACAAGTGATGCCGTGGAACAATTATTAGTACTAGCAACTGGTAATATTTCTGTTTTAGTTGTAATAGTTGATTGAATGATACCCAAATTAAGACACTTTTTTGGTTTGTTAGGGTCTAGCTTAGGAGTTTTGCGAAGTCCATGAATAAACTTTTTTCGCCTGGTTTTTGTACCTAAATAGGACAAAAAGTATGCATATAATATTAAATAATACTACTCGGAAAATTTGATGATTTCATCAATTCTATGCGCATTGCACATATTATATATTTTTAAATACTAACAATCTGTAAATTTAATATTTACAATAAACATGATATTATTTGTGAAATTATGTGATATGACTTGTTATATATGAAAAAAGCAGATATCTCCTGTATAGTGATGAACAACTTAATTTTGAACATAATATGAGATTAAATTTTATTCACAAGAAAATTACAATATAATAAAATTAGTAAAATGTATGCTTACTATCAGAAGTTTGATAGCTTAATAGTTTAGCAATTTTTATATCTTCTTCGACTTCATCTACTAATGGAATACTTAATGATAGTCTTTCTTTTAATTCATTGTCATGTTTTTCTTTCACAGCTAATTTCTGTTTTTTTATCTGAAAATTGAATAGGTTAGTTATTATTATAAGATTACAATGACTGAATAATGAACATAAATATTAAATAACATAATTTTTTCAAATTAAACAATTCGCTACTATTGCATTTTTTGTACATCACAGTAGGTATATTGCATAGTACCTACATAGTTGTTTTGTTTCAAAATATTTTTTGTTCATTAAAATATATTAGTAGGTATGTAATGAAAATTTACATCTATTGAACATTTAAATTAAAACTAATCTAATATAAAACATGAGATATATGTAGTCATTTAGTTTCAAACTTACTCTTAACTGTTGTCTTAATAATGAATTTGCAGAAAAATCATCATTCCATTTAGCATCTTGAGAATCGTGAAGTTTAACTAATATTGGAGCTGCTTTTTTAGCCTTGTCTATATCTTCAGTACCATGTTCAAGTTTAAACATAGCATCATCAAACAACCTTTTACTTGTATCCTTGTCCTCTGGGACAATTTGTTCATTTTCAAAGGGATCCCATCGATTTTCTTGTCGACGAGCACCACTTACAATTACATAATCTAAATTCTATTTTTTATTTCAAAGAAATTCAGACATTTTTTAATCTTTAAATTTTTAAATTTTAAAAATATTCTTTAATTTTATTATTACCCCAGGATCTGTTTTAATTTCAAAATGGTTATTACAAAGATGACATTTCATTCGGAATTGATAAACTGGCGTTGAATAATACATCCCAATTTTCTTTTTTTCAGCATTATACCTTAATATTCAAATTAATTAATTAATTAATTACATTGTTTCATCAATTAATAGGATATTTGTTATACCGAACACCCATTCCAATGTGATTATTGCATCCATCACACCATATGTTGTATGGCATTTCAAACCGTATTATTAAAATACCCATGTGAAGTTTTCTGGCACGTTCTCTTAAGGCATGAGTTCCTTTAAATTTGTTCAATCCCCCTACTGCAGGGTTATAATCTGGCGGGTAGTATTTGTTTTGTCCCTTACGTTCACCCATATTGTTTGATGGTAATAATCAAATTAATATTAACTGTAATATAAAAAACTAAATATTATTTTATGATTTCTATAAGTATTTTTAAAATTAGGTAGCAATATTAAAGAATATGTAAATGATTAACAATAAATAATACTTATTTTATAAATAACAACTTAAGAATGAATGTGTGTCATTGTGTCAATACTTATTACTACTTACAATAAATAAAAAATAGGTTGAATTAACAATTAATTACAAAACCAAAATTAGAAACGAAAAATTATCAAAGTTTACTTTAATAATATTATTTATTACTTATTATCACGGTTTAAGATATACCTTAAAGTATTGTATCTATTCTGTGGTACTATCGCAATTCTTAACTCTTATCAATAAGATAAAAAAAACCAACGAAACAACCTGCAGCTTGCTGCCGAGTGCCGACTGCCGACTAGAAATCATAATTCATAATATTTTAACATGCTCGAGTTTTCGACAATAGTACTATATTTAACCGTTATAAGTGAATGCTGAATGTTTGAAAACTGAATAACTTACTTCGGCGACAAGAATAACTTACTAGTATACGGAAACGACAAACTTTAGTGTATGTAACCTTAGAAGTTTGAGCTATAACTTTTTTATAAGACTTATGTTATTCCGTTATTTAATTGAATGATAACATTTTTAAAATTACAAATTATTACATAGTTATTATACCTTATTTTTATACAACCAAAATAATTATTTTGGCATATTATATTTATAAGTGTAGCTACGACCTACCTATAAATAATCATTATATAAGTTTAATTTAATTGAGCAGACACTTCAGTTTTTAGTACACATGAATAATCCAGGTTCCTTTGCTGGTAAATACAGAATTTATATATTTACTTTAAATTTTATTAGAATTTTAACATTCTTGTTTTTATTGTGATAGATGAGTTTCGCAGAGTTAAAGCGTCAGAACATTATGAATCAATTAATTCTGTCGGTGGACAACATATTTCAGAAGCCACTTCTAATCAACCTAGCACAAGTAGTGTAAAACAATCCCCTGTGAAATCAAATGCATCTGTTTCAGGTGTACTAGTCAACAACAAACAAGTACACAGTTATTTTCTTGTAAATAGATTTAAAATACTTTTAAATATTAATTTGTATTTATTAATAGAGAGGCAATCCACTGCTTAAATCTATCGTTAATGTACCATGGGAATATTCAGATGACATTTTACCTGACTATGTAATGGGACGTACAACATGTGCACTATTTTTATCCCTACGTTATCATTTGCTAAAGCCTGACTATATATACAACAGAGTAAAATCCTTGGGGAAATTATATGAACTACGAGTATTGTTACTTCAGATTGATGTCAAAGAGCCACATACAGCTCTCAAACAATTGACTAGAATGTGTCTGGTAGCTGAACTTACTCTAATGTTAGCTTGGACTTCAGAAGAAGCTGGTAAACTCATTGAAACTTATAAAATATTTGAGAATAAGCCACCAGATCTTATAATGGAGAAGGCAGAAGCAGATGACTATTCCAGAGTAAACTATAAACTTTCATTTTTATTAAAATAAAATTATAATTAACATTTTATTTTTTAAATGATAGATAGCCAATGCACTTACAACTATTCGTGCTGTAAACAAAACTGACGCAGCATTGTTACTATCTACATTTGGTTCGTTGGAAAATATCTGTAAAGCTTCTCAAACAGCTTTGGCATTGTGTCCTGGGTTTGCTCAACATAAAGCAACACAGTTATATAATACTCTTCATAAACCTTTCCTGAAACAAAAAACCCTGGAGGAAGAATCACAATCAAAAAAAAAATAATAAAATAATATATTATAATGTGATTTTATCATGTTTATGCATTTTCATTTTATTTTATTGTCAATGGTATTGCTTAATTTTTTTATAAATGTTTTTATGTCATACCGTATTTCATTATTTAAACTATCATAGATCTTAAGTCTTAACTCATTCAGTCATTCATGACTATTAATTATTACATTAATAAGATTATAGAATAAATAAAGTTCCATCCATTGGGATATGTTAATTGTTTTAATTTAACACTCTTTGTGATAGAATTATTATAATTTGCACAAACATATACTACATTACTACCTACATAAAGATGTTTAGTTGTTTTTTTTGACAATTTATTTTTTGGGAGGTGAATTTACTTGGCCAATATTTTTTTTATAAGTGTGAAATTTAAATTTGTATAAACCGCAATAATTTTTTGATATAATATAAAACTTATAAATTCACATTGTAATACCTAAAGCTTTACAATTAAAGAAAGGATCCTCATAAGTTTATGTGATATATAAGTCATGTTTCAAAGCTTTAAACAAAGAAATTGAAAAATGAACGCAGGTGTAAAAATAGCTTTTATTATAGTTATGGTAAAGTTATAAATCAAGAGTTCAAAACAAATGGATTTCATACAACTGCTGATTATAAAGCAGAGAGATTTATGGCTACCCTTTGCTTTGTCAACCCTGATTTATTCAATTATACGGGAATTTAATATTTCAATATTTATAATATGCTTTGAATAACAAAATATTAGTAGGGGCTGAAGTCATTCACTAACGTAGTCATAAGATATATATGTAAATAATAAAAACAATTTATTTTCATTAACTACATTAGAATTAGTATAAATCATGAAGTTCATCAACTAAAAATTATTTTTTTTTTTTAGATGAAGATGTTACCACAATCAATTCTACATTGAATTTAACGGGGTTACAATGCTGCTATCATTTGAAAGCTAGTGAGCAACTTCAGTTTGGTGTAGACCTTGGAGGTAGTCTTTTACAACGAGATATCAATGTAACTTTAGCATATCAAGCACAAATTCCTAAATCAGATATCAACATTAAAGTTATAAAAAAAAATATATATATATATATATTATATATATTATTTTTAATGTAAATATCATATTTTTGCGCTGAGTACATATATTTTATTTTTCAAACAGAATTTGCGTAATGCTTTGTTTATCACCATAGAAACGAATAAAATTTAAAAATGAATTCCATGACTAATTAAATAGATATGATCACAACTTTGTGATACACATAACACCCTAACCACGTCTATTGCGTAGTTCTCTACTTCTATAATATTCTATTGACATTGTAATCATACCTATTTATTTAGTCATGCTAATTCCCACTAGGTATATATTCAATTAATGATTACTTATTAATACATATTTATGATTCATACTTTTTCTTCTAATTGGATAATATCGAGTAGTTTTTTTTTTTAAATGTTTCAAATTGAATATTTCATTGGTTTTATAAACATTTTTTGCCCTGAGACTTTTATTCCCTCGAGACTTTTTTTCCGTTCCCCTTTTTTTTCTACTGTACCTATTCAATAAGAAAACCCATGCTAGAACAGAGAAGCGGGGTACAGAATTTTTTTAAATTATTAGTTGATGTATTGTTTTTCTGTAGAATGGAGCAAATTATTATTTTTGGTTGTTTTGATAGTAAAGTAAAAAAGCTGAGATATTTATTTGATTTAGAGAAAGTAAAGCTACATGGTCCCTCTCATGTGGCAGTTCAATAAGGAAAAAAAGTGAATAATTTTGTTATTAAAAGGAATTGTGATTTATGTTTTCAAGCTTTGATTGTTTTGTAAATTTGAAGCTCTACATGAAATAAAAACTATACAATTGAGTTTGAACATTAAGTTCCCCATTCTACATTATGGGTTCTCCTACATAATATGTATATATTAGAGATAAAATAATAAAACATTATTTTATACATTAAATATAAATATAAAAATTAAATATTAATTATTACAGAGAGATATCTATTGACCTAATATGTCTAATCTATCTGACCTATGGGCTAAGATATTATCTATAAATGATTCACCGAATATCAAATTTAATACTATTTGGACAAAATATTTAAGTGGTTTTAATTTACTTAACTTAAGAAGCTAAGCACCACTTAGTTTAATAACTATATTTTTACTTTTATTAGTGTTTTTTTTTCTATAGCAAATAATTAGCCACATCATAATTAAGTAATATTCAAATCAAGGGCACTCATTCTTTTTTCAAAATTGTTAAAAACTCTTTCCTATTATTGTGATTGGAATTAGTGTTCTACTATTGTTGAATGCAGGTAGTGAAATGTATTATGCTGGTAGTATTGTTTAGCAAAAGTTACAGTACAATTTTCCATCGTAACCAGCGTTTAGTTTGCGGTTGTAAGCAGTTGTTGGAAGTCATTATACTCTATTCAGCAAGAGAACATGTCAATTCTATGCATCCCCTCTTGACTCCCTGCCATTGAGGCTGGTTTCACTATGGCAGGGTGTCATGCGGGGATGTGCAGAAAAAACAATTTTTGTCGGGCCATGACATAATATTCTCTCTGTACAGTGTACACTTTCTGCTCTTGTTTATTATAATAAATTCAAAAACATGATAGTTAATGAGTAAGCTAAGCATTATATATTTTTTTATTAATTTTTATAACTCACTTTATAAAGTATTAAAAAACAAAAGTAAAAATGCTATTTTATATATTAAAATAAACATAATTCAATTTTATAAAAGTGAAAATTATGTTTGTTATTTTATATTATTAAATGAAAACATAGATTGGTGAAGTAATATGTTAAAACTTTTTTTTATTATTATTCAACTAATTAGACAATTATTTGTTATTTTGTTAACCTTAAAATAACTTTATTTGTATTATAAATGTTAGGTATAACATAGATATAATAATATAATTAACCAACTTAATATGCTAAATTAAAAATTGTATTAATTGTTTACCTTTTTTATTGTTTTTAGGTAACATGGATAGAAAATGGAATGTAAGCACGACACTGGAAAAACGGTTACACCCAATGCCATTGACATTTTTATTGAGTACTATGTTTTTTCCTGCCAAACATCAATTAAGAATGGGACTAATGGGAGTTAGATTTTTAGTCGGTTGCTTTATATAACATTACATTTTGACGTAGTCTTAAGCATTTTGGACCTTTTTTTGTTATATGATATAACATATTTAATTATTATTGATTAAATTCAATAATAATTTATACTTCTTAAATATAGAATTATTCTAAAACTACATCTGGTAGATGTAAACAAAATTTCAATTTTTTCATGCTATTTATGAATTTGCAGAAAGTTAACAATCCACAATAAACACAAAATATGTTATATTATTTATGTGGCATTCCAATATAATACTTTAAATGCTTGAAAAAACTTAACAAAAATGTTATGCAATTTTGAAATGTTTAGAAAAAATATTATATATCTATATAAAAATAGAAACAGTGACATTATTTACTCTATTTACTGAAATACATAAACCATTTTGAATTTGATGACCATATTAATAATAAAATAATAAACAATTCAAATAATTTCCAAATTGCCGGCAATAAAGTAAATATTTTATTATAAATAAAATATAAGTTAATTTGTTTTCTAATTATATAAGTGTATCCAAATCCTTTCCAAATAATGTATTTAATTCATTTTTCTTTCCTGCCTGTAGTCCACACTGTAAAAAAAAATAATAACCAATTAATTTAAATTTATTATGAAAACACACTCAAAACTACATATCATTTATAATATTAGATAAGTACCTTGCAATTAATTTTTTTTTATATTTGATTTTTACTAATATGAATAAGTTGTTTGTTTAGCCATTTCTTATAACAAATGTTAAATGATTCAAACCTTAATTCAATAAAATTGAATAGAAAGTAAGCAAATAAATTGCTGTTTTTTTAAAAAATGTTTCAATATTTAATTTATTGTATTATTTTGGTAGATATTTTGTTGCAACAACAATTTGTGCAATAGGTTATGAACATTGAACAGTGTATACCGTATAATTTGAATATACGTATACCACTATATTCATATTTTGAGTGTTATCCTACACAAAACATAAAATTAACATTTGTAATTCAAAAAGGAAGAAAGTGGTAAGTATTTGGTGTACAGTAGATGTTGAGTGTATCCTGTCATTGAGTAAATCAATATATAATGTATGTGTTCAATGTTTGCAATCATTTAATCATTGCATATTAAAAATTATTCTGAGTGTAGATAATATTATAATATGTTTTTTGATATTACTATACATTACTGTACATAGTATTATTGTAAGTTGATTTAATTTTTGCCAAAAAAATTGCATTTATATATTATTAATATTTAGTTATTATAAAAGTATAAACTATATATTTATATAATTTATGCTTGTTAATAAAACTTTTGAGTCAATGTCGAATTACCGTACAACAGCATAAATAAGTTTGTGGTATAAAATATAAATAGATAAAAACTTCAAATTAATCTAAATGTTTTAGAAAAATTATATTTATATAAAATACAATAATATATGTAAAAGTTTCAAATTCCCACGTAAAACATTTTTAAATTACATTAAAATAACTAAAATTGTTGAAATCTTAATTTCGTCCACACTCCACAATTTAACTTAAAATCTCTATAAAAAAGATTGTATTTAAATATTTTTTAGATTATTCGGTTCCAGTATGGCAGTATGATCTATTTACGAAGAATTCTGTAATAATTGTTTATGCTTTTTGCTCAAGAGAAGTTTTTTTATCTGTATACACAGAAAAAATAACCAAAAATATCAAAGGTTTTTAAATAGGTCAAGAAGTCATATTTTTAAAATTATACCATCGTGTATATAAAATTCTAAAATAAACATTAATAGATCCGACTAATCTGTTTTATTAAGGAAGATTCGAACAGCACAATTTTGTAGTGAAATAAGTAGTTTTAACGTTTTTTTCAGAGGTACCACAGCATACTCCTACTGTTGTCTTTATATATTGCATATATTAATGCAGTATAATACATTCGATAATTATTACTTATTACATACAACTGTATACAGTGGCGTGGGCCGTGGAGAGCATATTTCAAACCCTAAGCATTTAAATACCCACCCACTACCCCCATGGGCTGCTCCAGCGAAATGGTTAGGGGAGAGGGAAATGCTAATTTAGAATTTTTGTTATAGAACGTCATCATCAATAGTTTAATATAAAAAAAATACTATAATAATTAATTATACATTCTTCCACACAAATTATAATAAAAAATAAAAATTGTCTATTGCTAAGCAAATTCATCAGGTAAACATCGTTAACCACCAGGCCACTGACTGTATAGGTACACACACTAATGCACTACATGCATACCTATATTTATTATTTAGTAAGCAGGTAGGTACCTATATTTTTTCACAACTGTGAGTTTTAAAATATGACAATAATCATAATAGTTGTAACAATATACTATTAAAATCCTGGTCCTTAAACTAACGTTAAAATACACACACTTATATCAATAGGTATCATAATCACCTCAAGTGCTCGCATGTAACACACTTTCGCTTCGTCAGCGTTTCCCATTTTGATGTTTACCACCGTCAGGTATGCCCACACTTCCTCGTTCTTTATGTCCATAACGTTTGCTTCGTTCAGTGCGCTCTCGGCGGTTTCCAATTCACCAATCTAAATATTAGATATAATAATAAATAATAATAAAATATACATAAATATAATAGTATGCGGTTGTATACTGTATAGTGAAAAAACAATGTGGTAGGTATGATATACACTACCTAATACCTATAGGGATATTGAGTATAATATATGAAACCACGAATAATATGTATATATAGGTACGTCTTAAAGGTACGACTGTCGCGGACGTATATATATCATATTGTTGAACGCGAATAATTATAATAAACAAATTATAAAATTATATATGTGATCGCCCCCCGGCCATGCGCATATTATACATCTACGGGCTACGGCACTGATATAGGTATATTATACTAGGTAGATATATATTATATAGTTACTAGGTACCTGGTACCTATATATTAAATGTATTTATACCTACGCAGTAAATCAGTTCACCGACGACAATCTAACGTGTTTTTAATCATCATCAAATGATTCGTTTGGTGGTATATATACATTATTATGGAAGGTATCCACCGCGCAAGTGCACTACCGCCCGTGTATTATATAATATAATAAAACTATATTGAAATAATTTGAAGGACGAATTATATTGTCTTAGTTTTGTACATTATTATATTACCTGTATTATATTTTAATATTATCTATAGGTATATATGAACTATATAGGTATATGTAACTATATATTATAATGTAATATATGTGTCATCGGTATAATGTAGATAAACTGCAGCAAGGCTGAACGAGTTGATATTATAATAAAGGGTAATTATTTTAAACGTAAACATTTATTATCTCGAAAAGCATTAATATTCTTGAAAATATTGTTTTTACATAAAATTAAAAACAATATTTAAAAAAAGTTATATTTTTTTACTATTTTTTATCATGTTTATTTTATATTCCTAAGCAGAATATTATCCAGAATCAAATTTTGAACAAATTAGTAATTGGTAAGGTATTAATCTAAGAATTTATAGCTTAGAATACTTTAGATGATCGTAGTTGAGTGCTACTATATGTAGGGGTAGCCGAGTAGATACCTATACAACAGAACTAATGTTTATCCCCATTTCTCTCATTACCTATACATTATTTACATTCCATTAACTATAAACATCATTACTACAGTTATTCCTATGTAACTATAACTTCTAGTTCGAAATTCGAGTAGGTATATATCAGAAAAAATATTCTTCTTTGGAATAAGAAATTAAAAATGCATGGTGTTGTCATTCGAAAAAATAAATAGGTCATAGGTCGAACTTAAAAAAAGAATAACAATAAAAATAAAATTTTTTTTTCAAATATAATGTTGTGATGACTGAATAACATTTTTTTGCTGGCGGGTTAATTATTTAAGGGTTTACCCCCTATATCGATATCTGCAGCCATTAGCCAATATGATGATTTGAATTGAGTTCAATTGAAGACACTTTGTCCACACAACATAATATAGCCACATAGATACATTATAACATAATATATATGGCGTGTAACTGCAATTCAACAATATAAATAAAATGACCATTTTCTGTAGCATGCGTATAGGAAAAAATGAAAAATTTATTTAATAGCGTTTGCGTTCAAATTTATCGGTCGTCGAAAAGTTTCGTTGGATTCCGAGTCCGACAGTCAGCATCATATAGTTTATGTATATATATATAATATATATAGTAGGGCACCCTCGTCTATAAACGGTATATATGTATATATATTATATATTCAGTCTATATCGTCCGCGGTTGAATACATTTTATACGTAAACATATATAATATTATATACAATATATAACGATGTTGTGCGCTGTCAGTATATATAGTGTTTTTGTCCACGGTCGTTGATTTTTATCAATAGCTCGGGGATGGAAAACGAATTAGACTCGTATTTTGGAATCGGCGGCAGCGTATACATTATACATATATATACGGATAATATATAAAAATAATAAATAACAATGGGGGTGCGTTATGTAGTTGACCTTTTATCGATGGCCGAAGATTAGAGAGACACACACGACACACATATAAGGCAGCGCAGCCAGTATATATATGCGTACAATAATATATACTTGAATTACGTCCGTATAGGAAGCGCAATCGATGATATCTTCCGTACAACAGCAGCGTATCTATATATACGACTCGACTAAGTGTATATCCGCAAACAAAAAAAAACACGCACACTCTCCCATACATCGATGCATATATATAAATATATATACGCCTGCACGTCTTCCGACGAGGGGACATTTAGACGCGTTCTGTGGCGGAGGCGGCGTGTATATGATATCGGGTGAACGCGAAAACTCGTTTCGACAAAACTTATACTGCACTGCTACAGCTTATCGTTTTTCTAGAAAATCCGGAAACTATAGGTACGTATATCATCGTAATGTAACGTGAAATTAATACCTACATAATATACAGTATAGGCAGATGTAATATATTGCATACATACCGACCATGCCGATGGTTTTGTGGGAGCGCATTAGCCGTTATACGATATATATATATATATATATTATAGTGCCTACGACAATGAAACGTGCCAAAGTGAAAATAAAATACATAATAATAACACTATATATATGTACAACTCCCCGCGTGTATTGTGACGAAAAGTTACTATTCGCCGTCAGTGCCAGTATAATATTATACGTTATTAAATTATTTACCGAAAGTTTAGATCGCGTTACACGCAACAATAGGACGTTTATACAAACAGGAACGCGTATTCCTGTATATTGGGAAAGCACTGCTTTCGGATATTTTTCTAGAATTTTACACTTGGATTGCAGCGCGAAAATATTCAATGTTCCAAAAACAGCTGTACAACAGTAATTTTATTAATAAGTAAATAAAGTATAGTAAATACCTATTCTCTGTGTAGCAGCTATCTCAATGCAGTTGAATAATACGACATTTTAAAAACGCTTCATAGTGCTAGGAACGTTAATTTACTTATACTGTAAAGGCTATAGGTACTTAAAAATGATATTATATTTAATTTGTTTAGCAGGGAGTCGGACGTCTGCAGAGTTTATTTTGATAAAATCGTTGGTCATGCGAGCACGCTTGTCAGGTAGAGGTACCTACCTAATTGTTTTATCCTACAGCCCTGCAAGTGAGGCTGATTATATTATAATCTTTGGACTATTGTTAGTCTATATATTTATGGAATTTAATTTTCAGTACGTTTACCGTTTAGGTATTATTTTTTATGATGAAGGTACATAGGTATATTTTGTTAAGCACCTACGCGTTTAGTTTAAATATTTCGATCATCGTTACAACTGAATATGTAAGTTCATAAAGTTATAATTAGTAACAACTTATTTCCCAACTTTGGTTTTCAGAAATACCAACCTGTCGGAAAAAATAGTCATCATTTTTGCATCAATTAATTTGTATTTAATATATTGAAATATTGGTACCGATTACACATTCATTTCGGCGTGGCGCAGTGGTTGAAATCAATTACGCGGGGTGACGAGACAATGTATTATATTATATTGAAAATTGACATAAACATGAAGGATATATATATACCGAACATAAATTACAAGGGCAAGAAATTAAAAATAACTGTTCGATAAGAATAAGAGTTATTATACAAACGACCAAGCTCAAATGACCTGTGCCAATTTTAGGGTGAAAAAAGTACCAACAATGAAATGGGCAATAAGTGAACGTTAAAAATGCATTTTCTGGTATTATAAAAATATATGAACATTTTGTATACAGTTAAATATTGTTGGATGATACTCGTGAGCTAAGATTTAACATATGTATTGTAGATACTTAAATAATATTATACAATAATGAATGATTTATATGTATATTATATACATTTTATAGATTCCATATGTGTTTTACTGAAAATAATTATGTTTTCACATTATTAATTAAATCTCGCACAGGAAGTACCGAGTAATTAAATATTACAATTCGTTATCGTAATAGTCTATTGTTCTTTTGCATAGATTATAAATTGAAACATTAGATGACCTAATAACTAATAACCTATTGTTATTAGAATTTATTAATATTTAACTTACAAAGATGTGATGATAAAAAATGTAGTGTAGTCAGACTAGATTGTTAAGAAACGTATGCATGCAGACTCAAAATTAATTCACTAGACATTTTTTTACTGTATGTACCTACACTTACATTAAATTACACGTTTTCATCAGAAATTATGCTAAGCTGCTAAGTGAGAATAATATGTATTCAAAAAATTGAAAGTTAAATTTGAAATTTCGTCGTATGTAAATGCTTCTAATTAATAATTTAACACGGATTTAGAAGTTTTTATTTACATGGATTTTTCGACGCTTTCCTATTTGGTTTTTGGTACAATAAAACCAATGCAAGACCATATGTGTTATTTTGTGGGAATAAAAATATTTTTATTTATTTAATTTTTTAAAAAAATACCTGTATTAAACATTTGGCTAACAACAGCAGTATCATTGGAGTGCGTAATACAGTGCAAGCGATTTGACAAATTTCCGCTCCTTTGATGTACCATTTATTTTTATGGCAATGCATAGCTGCTTTTAAGTAGACCAAATGTAATTCTTCGCAAGGGGCTTCCGAATATATTATGTATAGCAAGTCATTTTCAAAAATATCGAGCCGTTCGTTTAACTCTATATCGTTGAGAAATTTTAATGTGTCAGTAACTTTCTTCTGCAAAAAAAAAACAGATTCCAAGAAGTTCGATATTAAAATAGTATACTATAGCCAAACGACAGCTATACGCAAGCACTATTTGATTTATTAAAACTAATTATACACCTATATATGTTTTAACGTTTATGATTTATTATAGTGTGTTTATTTGTTGTAATTTTGATGTTCTCTTATTTTGGTTTGGTATAAGATATAGGTATATATTAATATATTATACGACATGTTTAAATAGATACCTTTTAATAGTGATATAAAATTATAGTATTTAAACTGTTTGACGTTTGTACTCATTTTTTTTTATTTTAAAGGAAAGTTTTAAAAACTTTATAAGTATTATAATTAAAATTTGCAGCTCCAAAAAATTGTTCTACACAGTGGTGTCACATTTATTTTAACACATTTCTAAAGAAGATAAAAAGTAAAACGTAAGTAAATCATTATTTATACTGACTAACGAATTCTTGTTTTTGTTTTTTTTTAATGTTTATTTAGTAGGTATATTTGTACAGTAGGTTAGTAATAGGTAATATAGGTACCTATTCGTATAGGAATTTATAATTAATATAATATAACACAGTAATTTGGTATAATAATATGATACTATTAAAAATATAGTAAATATTAGAATTACCTACTTACTACTTACATATTTTTCTATCAATTTATCACTTTTCAAATGTTCTAAACTTGCTAAATGATTTCTTTTTTTGTACTCACATAATGCCATGTAATAATGGTACTGTTCATTTTGAGTTTTCACTAATTTTAAACAATGTGTCGCCATCTTAAAAATATAATGATTTAAAATAATTCAATGAAAATTTCATTTTATTCATTGATATTTGATATAGGTACTGTATTTTAACTGACTTTTACTAATTCGAATTTTAATAGTAAAATTACACATTTAATCAAAGGATCGTTGTCATGACTTATTGGTGTCCAACTCATTAAATTTTTGAAAATGTGGCCATCATTTTCAAACTTGTCTATTTCAACACTCATTTCAGCTAAAATAGTAAATAAACAATAATTACGGTGTTTGAAAAAATGAACATTTTGAAGCAATTATTAGTTTTATTATTACAAAATGTTTAAAGAAAGTAATACCTAACAAACTAGAAATCACCTAAATATTTTTTGAACTCAATTTATGTAAATGTAATAGGAATTGAATAGATGGAATATTAAATATATTATATTTATTACTTGGTATATATACATTATATAATACTCGTTTATGTTTTATGCATGATGTAAACATGTTTATTAGGATTTTTTACCATTAATTTAAATTACTATTTATTTTGATAATCATTTTTTTATAGATACACAAATTATTTAGTTTGAAGAACATTGAAGATTTTTAGAAAATGTTCACGATTTTATAACAATATTCCGCAGGGGTGGGGTATATGGTTTGCCTCCATTTTTTAGATACCTGCAGGTGGCAGCTGGTGGTTTTTCATTTTTTATTCTAAGGTAATTTTTTTTTTCTGAAAATACTTACCATTTATAAGTACCTAGTAAATAATAAATATTTAAATTAATTAATTTAACTATACTTACTGTTAGCTTATTTTTCTGATGTTTATTATAAAGCAATATCAATCATATAATCACGTTGAAATTAAATTTTAAATATAAACACATAATAGGCATGTCTATTCATATTGTGAAGTTCATTTACAAATTAAATTTTGTATAATTTTTAAACATATGAATTTTTTATTGTTCTAAGAACATAATACCTAAGTTTAAAACACAAATTTACTTATAAGATGATCGTTAACATCAATTTTTAAATAAATTAAACTATTTAACGTTTTTAAATTGTATATTATAAGGATAAATATAATAATTTAATTATAATATTTTCTAAATAAATAAATCTATAATAATTGCCATACAACATTTTATTCGTATGAATATAAACAATAAATCTTACTTCTCCTTCTAATTCATCACACCGCAATATACATAGAATAAATTAACTAAACTATAATTACCCCTTTGCAGCATGATGTAGCTAGATTCATACATGTTCAATATTGAATAGTGAACACTGAGCAAGGCGTACACTTCGCTGAAGTCTCCGTGACTCATTATCAAAGATTTCAACACGATTTCGCCATTGTTGTTGTCCTCGTGAATGGTCAACTGTATTGCGGCATACAAAAATAATCTGAATAATCAAATAATTATTAATTAATTCAACCCTTATAATCTTTTTTTTGTATTGTGAGTAATTGTAATTAATTTGATTAAACAGAGTAAAATTATGAGTTTTGAAATATTTTTAATCGAATTCATATCGAAAATATAAATTAAATACCTGTAGCTACGTCAATACGTTTGACGGAAGTAAGTATAAATTAAACAATTATCTTAATAAATTGTATCAACAAATGAAATTTAAATGAAAATGTTATCAATATAAAATGGCATAGTATATTGTTATTATAACGGAACTATAATAATATTGAACATCGTAAAATTGTCGATTTGTATGTACCTATACGTATTATTACTGATAGTATCAACCGTTTAATAAATATTGACATTTTTAGGGCAACCGCATGAATGAATTGCAATGCGAATTGAAAGTTATAGCTGAGTAAATAACCAGACTTTAAATTAATTTCAGTGAATTTGCATCTTGGAATTATTTACTATTATTTACGCACGTACCTACAGAGTACAAAATGATCGAATGAAAAAAAAAATTATAAATCTATACCTACAGCAAATAAATTTGTTACGAAGAAAGTCGGTTGTTTTATATATCATATATATGACGAAGAAATTCGAATATTTTTCATTAGTGCGATACAAAATACGGACGGAATAAATATCAACGTATTTTTATTTTTTTTTTGAAAGTGACGATTATAAAAATGATGTGCTAGATTTTTGTCAGTCGATTTCGTTTTTTTTTTCTAAGTTTTTGTATATTATGAACGAGTGTTTTTTTTTACGGTGACAGTAACTATACTAGTTTATAGCCCTGTTAAACTCGCCCGATTCGGTTGCCACTGTCGACTAGTAACACTTCTTTGACATACTCCAAAGCCGTATCGAAATCTAGTCGCCTTGAGCATAAACTAGCGTATAATAACCAGTAGTTCGGGTTACACCTTGCACCAGCTGTAGAGTTTAACTGAAATGGACGGACGTTAAAACGCGTCGTTATCCTAATTTTTTTTCATCTGAGATGCTCTCACGTCAAAGTAAAATATTTTGGCACGTTCCGCCTGTTCCATCTCGTCCGCTTCTCTGGCGTAAACGATCACACGATCAAATTGTAATAAGTTATCAACAGATTGCGGAAACTCGAATGATTCCACTGCTTTCTTCATTTTGTCCATCAAATCCACGAAAATACGATTTACAAAACTCTACAACAAACATATCTAATAACACGTGTATATACCTACTGCTTGTGTATTTAGAATTTTATTCCCAAACGCCAACGTAACCGCTGAATACAGACGTAAATAATATATATATTATTGTGTAGTTATACCTACTGTATAACCATTAACTTGGTTAAATTAAATAATAAAAAGTAAAAAGAAATATTTTTACAAAAAAAAAGGATTGTACTGTATTTTGATAATTTTATGATTTTAGATTTTTTTTTGATGAAAATTCAGTAATGAATACTTACGGGACACGAACTACTATTGAATATTTACCTGAATCGTTTCACCGATCATCGGACTTCCATAATTGTCTCGAATATACAACTGGATTTCACCGAACAACGACGAATTCATCGACTCGTAAGTTCCAGACATTTTAAGTTCGTTCACGTATCTTTCAACACTATTTTGATCATTAATTCTCTCCGACTAATTATGTGGCATAATAATAACGTAATAAATAATATTTGTAATTAATAATTACTACTGAAACGCCGTGTTACAATATATGGCATACCGCACAGGTGTAACAACTTATTGTAAACGAAATTATGGAAATTCTATTTGAAAATTTATATCTACAATTAATAATATACCATCGTAGGTTTTACTGCCGAGTCAAATAAGTCAAACCCTTTTCCTATTACAACTTAAAGCGATATATTATATACAATGCGGGTAATCATAAATAATTGACTCTTTACGTATTTACTCTTTAAGTATAGGCCCGTTTAACTCAACAACTAATTTTACCAAAAAAACTTATTATTATATATTAACTTGTGCGCTACGTCATAGTTTTAATACGGTATTATTTGTACGTTATTTATCAACGTTTCTATGATGTTTTTTAAAGTTTCTTGGTAGTTGTTTAACTTTGACTGGTCACATATTACAGCTTGTGGGTTTTCGGGAATAAGATTCATCTGCATCAGAGTGATCTGACTATATTTACACAATGATTAATTAATTACAATGGTAAATAATGAATTGAATAAATGATGTTAATATGGTATCGTAACTTTTCACGCAGTTACCTTGTTGTTAAATATTTCAAATACTGATCGTAAAGTGAATAAGCCACGGAAATGTCAACCACTACAAAAGGAAATGTCCATTCGGTTGCCATTTGAGTGGACACTTTTCCACCGTCAGACGTTTCTAGCACTGGTATTCTAGATCTAGACTGAACAAAAGTAATATTTTAATCATCCAATGTGTATATTTTTGTTTGAGTCGTGACGTGTTAACATAAGCTATTATTAAATAAAATCTTTTAAAAAAATACCCATCCACGATTCATTGTTTGCCAGTTATCAAACTTAAAAATTAGTTTTTATATTCTGGAATCATAATCCCATTACAGCTTATTTACATGTGTCCCTGCGTGAGCTATCGTCACACTACGATCACTACAATCACGCCGGGTTCGTGTATGATTTACATCATGACTTACATTCATAAATAATCTCATTCGGTACAATTTAATATTTTAATGTAAATTAAATTATTTATTAGAAATGTTTTGTCTTACGATAAAAAACATTATGATAAAAAAACTAAAAAAAAATATGATTTTTTGATAAGTGATTAAAATTAATTGTCGTCAGGTACTAAACTCAGGTACCAATGTAAGTAATGATGTACTATGCAAGGTAGTAAAATAATATCCCTGTTAATAACTAATAAGTAATAAAAAACTTATAATACCTACGTACCTATATGTACGTTACGTGATAAAACTGTGCTTAATACACCTATTACCTATGTTATTTTATTTTTTTTTAGTCAAGTTACTTAAACTCATTTTTACATGGAGATATTGTAATATTGATTAACTGTGTAATATTTTATATAGTGTTACAATATAACATTGTAACATTGGTTTTAACTTTATTTTAATTCAAATGTCATGATATCATACTATTGAGTATTACGTGTATTTGTGTATGTGTTAGTCAAATACTAAATATAATTTTAATTTGTTCAATAATAACTATTGTAAATCTAATAACTCTCCAGCAGTTCCATGAAACTATATATTTAGTATATTACTTTTCATGTTGTATACCCGATTTACGTCAATAATCTATTTCTATGTATTTCACTGTAAATAAAATAAGATTAATAAAATAGTAAACACTATACATTACATTACTCCAATTCCTAATAGATTGTATCTTAAATGTATAATAGTTTAGGAATATACATAAAATGTACAAAAATATGATTCAAAACCTTTTTCAAATCTTCTTCGATATTTGTCTTTATAAGTTTACCAAGGTCAAAGTTTTTGAATGACAATTCGTTTTGTTTTACAATTTCTACGTCAATAGAATGAACAATGGACAAACATCTTATTGAAGTGCCTATAAATATGAATTCACGATTTCAGGCTAAGACGAATATTAAATACGAACAATTTATTTTACAATTTGGATGTAACAACATAGACAAGTCCAAAAAGGCTACAAATACAACTTCATTCTTAATGCTCATATTTGATGAGGTATTTGATGCAGAACTAGATCCACGTGTGGGTGTTTTGCTAATATTGGTAACCATCATTGGATTGTTTTCGTTAAATAAAAATGTGACAAGTAGATATCTTTGCCTGATAAAAATAGCTCATAAATAATATTAACGTCATAATTAAATAAGCACAAGTTACAAGGTTCCCGTGTAAAAGTATCGAAGGAAAAATTATTTAAAAAAAAAACAACATGTAATCATTGTTCTATGATTAACGGTTGTTATAAATAAATTTAACAAATACATTGTAGATATATTTACTGTATTAAAAATATTTTACAAATACAAATGTAATTTATTATGGTTTTATTAATTTTTCATAAAAAATTCGTAAAATTCAAATATATTAAATAAATTAACAGCTACTGCTATCATATTATACTTAGATAGTAATAGTAAAGGATAATGTTATTAATTATTATATATATTATTTCCTTTTTAAAAAATGTTGGAACGATTTTTAGCTGTAGATATTTTTTCCTGGGATACTGTTACCCACTCCCCGTTTAAATTAAAAATACGTAGGTACTTGAAAATGAAGTCTTGTAATGCATATGACGATAATTCGTTCATGAGAAATCGGTTCCATAGATTCCATTCGAATCTGGGCCCTTTGAACAGTACATCGTTTGGATTAGGAATTTTCGCCGAGTTCACCACTACGCCGTTATATTCCTCAAATCTATTATAAAAGAGACAGTTTCATTTTCAATATCTCGCTACACACTCGTACGCCAACGAAGCTCTTGAGTTTAATTCAGACCACCTGTATCGATCTGGGAACATTTTTAGACACCAAAATATCGTCTATGGGATTTTTACTGTACAACAATCACAAGACGTCTAAATGACGGGGCAGCACTATATACGGAGCATATACATAAAACATATATGCATATATTTATATATTATTGTATAGTGTATACGTTGTTTTGAATAAACTTCTCTCTATTGTCTTTACGTGTATACATATTATAATATAATATACTGTGTGTCTGTTTTAAGTGGAGCCTACCCGGTTTTTTTTTTCGTTTTGTTTGGTTGTTGGGTACATATATTTTTTTTTGACCTACCGCAGATCGGCTTCAAGTGGCCAAACACGTGAATTCGTGGGAATAGTGTGATTACGCACCTCTGACCCGTGGTGGATACGGTTGCCGGCATGTTATCCAAACTGAACCATCGCAGATCATTTACGTCCTTCGTTACGTCCGTATATGTGCCACGCTCAAATACGGAGCTATGGATTTCCTAAATTAATTAATATATATATATATAGGTTATGTACCAAACCTCTTAATAGTCATCTGATAACACAGTATGACGGTAAATAACTATTGGAACAAAATGACTGTACTATCGATGTATGTATTTCCAATATTAATCACATATGTATATATATTTGCATATAAGACACAAGCTATATGCCACGGATTAGTATGACGGATACTGAAGCGAGTTCCTAATCTTCTTCCTGCATACTGACTATTTTTGTTATATAACATACGAGTAAAAAACTGTGATGAGTACCTAATACCTATGTATATTAGCATATATTGATATCAATAAGATCAATTACCAAACTTAATAATTGATTGATATCAGCTCGTATTCAAAAACAGTTTCCGTTTATACTAGGTAGTATAGGTACTTACTATTTTGTGTAAAACAGAAACTGGAACCGTAATCTAAAGAACTGATTCTGGAACCGGAAGTTCGGTAGCACCCTTATTTAAGTATTTTAAAAACCCTAATCAAAACTGATATTTTGAGACCACTAAATGAATTTTACCATGTTAAAAGCTTTGATCGTTTTAATGTGTTCATTTTTGGTTATGGTATTATGAATAGATTATATTACTGCACCTGGTTAAAATCAGTATTAACTAAAACAGACATTTTTAAACTTGAAGGACCACAATCGAAATTTTTGTTTCAGCTATATAGGCGCTAAGAACAATATTGAAACCGGAACTAAAATATTGGTTCTATGAACCATACTAAAACTGAATCGAAAAAAATCAGAAAGGTTCCTCTGAGGCCTGAAGTGCAAAAAATTTAATTTTTAAAACAATTCAATATTTAAAAAAATTTTAGTGTTTGAAATCAATTGTATATTACAAAATATATTATAATTCTGTATTGGTGAGAATTTTGAGTTGTAAATCGTTTGATGGGTCCTTCAATATAATATATAAAAGGGCTTTACGGTCCATATGTGATGCATACTCTGTACACCCGGGCCTGGTAGCATTGATTTTAATTTATTGCTTTTATTAGTTTATTGTTTTTGACGTATGAATTAATGTAAGCAGTGTATCTATAAATTTGTATTTACATAGTACATACCTACCTATACATGGACGCCATATATCATAATTTTACATTTATTATTCTATGTCAATGTCATTACTTATTAGGATATTTAATACTATATGATACACCTAGTATTATACGCTATATATATAATATATATAATATATATACATTACTAGTTCAACAGTCATATTCTGTATATTATTATATATCAGTGTCCAGTGTTGTAGCCAGCATTTTTTTTTTTTTGGTGGCATAATCTGTTTCTCTTGGATTGGTAATGTTTGAAATTAGAATACACCTACTATTTACTAATTATCTATTTTATGACCCTCTTGTACAGTACGATGAGTGATATTTAGTAGGTATACAACTCTGTTATCAAGAGTAAGGTACCTATAGCCTACATGAGTATTCTTTCATAACATAACTAACAGAACAACATATAAACATAATAATTCATTTTTTATTCAGTATTACCGATAGAACCATAACTTATAAGTTATAAATTTATCAATTATACAGTATAATAATATAATATATAAAACAAAGCTAACCCCCTCCTCCACAAGTGGGAAAGCTAAAAACAAATACGATTACAAATAAATAAATAAACAAATGTTGAAAAGATTGTTATTAAATAATGTAAGCCAGCCAGGTTTGATGCTAGACATACACATAATATCGTAATGTACAGTAAAAATGTTTTCTGTTATAAAATAGGTAGATCCTGTAATATCAAACGATATACATGATAATAAAGCCCACACTAATACAACAAAATATTTTTTAGGAGGATTAAGTATATTAAATCAATGATAATACAATATAGAAAGTGGTATAGTATACACTATAATGAATGTACTGTAGTTAAAATTCAAAAAGTTTAGTACCAGTACTATTTAGAATGTTAAATATAAAATAAAACTAAAAAAAATAAAAAAATTTTTTTTCCAAAATATGGTTAAAAAACAGTAATAAATAATAATAGTGATAGATAATTGCTATTTAGTCGATAGTATTCATCTTTGGAAATTTGCATTATGATGATTAAAATTCGAGATAAACTTGATTATAATATACAGACATACTGACAATCAACCCAGGAATTAAGTTAAGGGAATTAATTGGATTGTTTTTATTTTTCAATTTATTGAATGATGTACTTAAGGAATAGCTATTGCTATTTCATAACGTACATCATAATCCAAAATGTATTAAATAAAGAAATTAAACATTATCTCAAAAGTCAAAATATGATATTTTGTACAAAAAATATATAAGTATATTATCGGAATGGCTTTAGTTTTCTACAGATGTTATATAAACACTTCGACGTAGGATTTGTGAATACATTAGGAATCCATATGACATATACATCATACATGCAATGCCGCCATGGAACAAGCGGCGGCGGCGTGTGGGCCGTTTTTGAAAAAGTAAAAAAAAAATCGATAAACGAACTCATGCTGAGCCGTTGTCGGTATATTTTACGACGGGCGTATTTGTTTTTTGGCAAAATTTATGGCGCGAGACAGTTTTCTGGAGAAAAAAAAGTAATAATAAAAAAAAATTCCAACTGAATTTATTTATGACTGTTATATTATAATATTATTATTATTATATCGGCGCTGTCCTATAATATTATGCTTGTATATACCTTCGAACGTAATATAGAGGTAGGTACGTTACATTATTCGCGTCGTGAGCAGGCAAAACCGGAGCGGGCCTCATCTCATCCTAGTCGTAAAAACGATAATAATATATATACCTACCTACATAACGTGCATATACTTTTATGTAATATTATGCTACGAATAAAGAAATAAAACGTTTAAATTTAAAAAAATAACGAACAGTCGTGACGTATTATACCTATATTTTATATATAATACCTACGAGTGTGCTATTGGGACGACGATAGGCGTGCGCCAAATGTAGTTGGGCTGCAGGTGTTGTTACCGATTTATTATTATTATTACCGAGTCGATAGCCGAGGGTACGTGCAATATGGCAGAACACGTGATGTCCGAGCCGCGTGTGTGACGCCGATGGCCGCTCAACGATGGATTGTATAGGCAGTGCATGGCGATGTTCAGCACGTTGTTTGCCGTAGTCGTCGACCCGATCCTACTCAGTCCGGCCGGACACGATATGGTCGCGTTCAGGTGCGCGGCTTCCGACAGCAGATTCTGATTGCGTTCGCCGATCGCCTTCAACGGGTACTGTCCGCACACCTTGACACGTGTTTCCGCTTCATCACTAGTGCCATCTATGTATATATGTGTATGATAAGTTCGCATATTGTGAGCGTTTATATTATTATGTTATAGGAATAGATAATAAATTACATTGCTGTGCGCTTACTATTGAAATTAATGGACCTGTAATTTTCCACCCATCTTCGTGGGGAATGCGAATAAGAGTATCGATAACAAATGTGAACATATTTTTTATGATAGGCAAGAATGGCCAGTGTGAACACACTATAAGACTCGTAATCCCCACGAAAATGGCAGATTTTAACTTCGCCTATTATTGCTACTAGTTGGCAAACTAGTTAGTTATATTTTTATCTCTGGTTATAATAGTATTATAGCTAGATAGCCTAGATAATGAGATTATGACCTATAGTTGTAACCTTATAGGTGACATCAATAATAATAAGCAGGTATTGCTAAATTCTCAGTATCGACACGCGTTTTTGTTATTTTCCTCGTTTTATTTTTGTATTTTTCAAATCCACAGACGATCGATTTACGATTTACGATTATGAATATATTAATATTCAGTCACATATTAATTCTTAGCATGGCAAGAAATACCATATTTTTAACCGATTATAGCCAAGAGACTGCATAGCACCTCATTCTATTTGCTTTTAATTTTATAATAATATACTATAAATGTTTTATATACGATACCTATGTGATAACTAAATTCATAAAATGTACATAAAGTTAACACCTTCATTGATTATTATTTGTAATTTTATATGCAGGCATGCATTAGTAAGTTATTACTTATTACCAATATTCAATAAATGTTAAAGTAGTGTTTAGGAGGTACCTATTGTCACTACATTAGAATTGAGACATGATTTAAACATCTTTGTAAAACACTCCTTTTTTAATTAGCAAAGTTTCTCTTTAATAATTTTCTAGGTACATCTCACACCAATTAGAGCACTGATTGCATGCATTTGTATCTTCATGCGCACATTCAGAATACTATCGTATGATATACCTATATCATATATTATGTCACTTAAACAGAACACTCATATAAATAATAAATATATACTACTATGTTTTAGACTATCTAGTCATGCTGAAAACCTATAAACAATATAATACTTCCATTACCTATACTGTCTTATATAGTATGTAATGCTGAGTACAGATTATAGATTACAGACTACAGAGACTATTGACCACATAAATAATGGTAAGAATTGGTAAAATTATTTTTAATTTAGAAATACATATTATACTAAAATATCTTCAGAGTAAAAAAATGATTATGAACGGTGGCTTCATAGGTAATGTAGCTTAACGACATATTAAGTATGTTGTTTGTTTTAATGTAGGTACTATCTTATACTGTTGAGCTAAAATAGATGTGACTGAAGCCCATAAAAAAGTATATTTAATATAAAATACTGATTTTTTGATGGATCTATCAGGTGGATAAAATATATTGTGTATCTTTCGATTTTTATGATTTATTACCAAACGCCAAAGGCAGCAAATCCACGATGCAGAGCCATGTCTGTTTAATATCGCTTTTATGATTGGTTGGTGGTTTTTGAGGGGTTTGTTCAATTTCATTGAGTGATTCAAAATAAACTAAAAACACAAATTAAAACAAATTAGTTAATACGTCTTATATAATATTGTAACTTCTATCTCATTATTGTAAGAGTACCTATATAAAAATTAATAACCATCTTGGGAAAGTAAAAAATAATTCATTGTTTGGCAAGAAATTGTCAACAATAGAACGATATATTAATATATCATTACAAATATGTTTATTATACAACTATAAAATTCTACACCACGTTTTTTGTAAAAAATCTTTTTTTATATACCATAGATATATTTGGTTATTAGTCATTACCTTCGTGATATATATATATATTATAAATAAAATAAAATTTTATTAGTTATGACTTTTTACTTTATTTGTTTGATTAAATTATTTTTAACAACTCAAAAAATACTAAAATGTACAGATTATAACATATTTATTATTAAGTACACCTATTCACAAAGTTGACACAGAAATATAGCAGTTGATAATTATTTAATTTGCACCACATAGGCGTGACAGGATCCGAATAACTACAGGTAGGCACTACAGTATTTTTGAGCTCTCTTCTTTATTTAGGATCTCTACTAACATAGTATATATGTACAAATATATATAATATAGTCTACAAATAAGTATTAATTAAATTTATTTTGAAACGATTTTATTGGTACAAAGTATAATATATATATTTTAATTATCATAATGATACTAATAAAAATACTACGCATGTAATATCTATACAAGTATAATATAACGTCAGACACCTATTATTTAAATTATTGAATTCATTTATTACTAAAACTACAATATTTGGAGGCATTTATTGTTTTTTAAATAGAAGAATTAATGATTCCAAAAGGTTTTGGATCATGGTACTTCTTCTATTTTAATATGAACGATGGTTTTTACACACATATATACCTAATAAAGATATTTTAATTTAGGTATACATTTTATAACAGTTACTTAGCATGGGATGAGAAGCAAACTTGTTGTACTCTACAACTTCATCCAACGGGAAATTCAGAGGAATTTCTAAATCAATTTTTCCGCCAGTATCCATCAGAGTAACGATTACATCTCCTACACTCAACAAGTTGCCATGAAATTCAAGGTATACATTGAAATTTAGAGGAAAATTGAGAGAAGCTTCCTTAAAAACATGTAACGTTAAACGTTTATATCATATAGATAGATTATGCTGTGTTTAATATCTTACTAAATTGTTGATACAGTCCAAAAATAATATGAATTCAATACATTTTTTTTCATTATTTGTTGAGTCTTGATCCATGATGATAAATATAAATTATTCAAAAATATCAAATATAGTTTAGAAATATATTTGGTTGTAGGCATTCTGTTTATTTAATGCTATGACCACTCTTTATTATAATTACCTAGCCGGTATAAAATATTAAATTAAAATCAGTTGACACTTGTATATTATATGCCTACACTACTAGTTTTAGTTTTTTCGATTTATTCTACGATAACATTTTTGTTTTTTATTAAAATAGATTAAGAATTTAATATGAGATTCCTCAGTTTCTTTTAGTGGAAATCAAAAAAAAAAATTAGCGTAAAGCCTCATATATTTCTTTTGGATGATTGAAGCTAAAACTTTTACGACATAATAACGATTTATCGTATATTCCTTTTGTAATTTTATTATTTTTAAAAATATTAAAAGTGGAATTTCCATCCTAATCACACCGTTCTATATTGTACGTTGGTATTGACATAATTGTATGTACTTATATTAGACACGCTAGTAGGTAATATTATATGAAATAAAACTATAATTATTATTATTTAAAATATTTAGATAGATAACGATTTGTATTTTAAAACAATGAATTCAACCTACCTAGTAATACACTAGTCGATAAATCAATTACTAATCAATTTAAATATATAAAAGTATCGTAGAAATAAAGGCTGACATCTGCTTATAAATTCTTTTTGTTTGCAATGATTTATCATTGAGTTAAGATTTAATATACGAGTATCCATACATAATAGTCATATTATATAGCACGATAATAGAGCGACTTTTTAGGTTTATTTTTTTTTAATTACAAGTCAAACAAAGTTGTAGTGATATAGCATAAATACATTTATTTTATTATTAATTTTAAAATGGTCAAATTAAATTAGCTGATCGTTGGTGCTGATTTGAATAAGTACCTACATTTTTCATGGGGGTTTGTGATCTGTCTTTGATATTATATGGAAGAACTTAGAACGCTAAAGGTACTATGTATAATTATATAAATTAAACTCTGCTATATGCACTACATCCGTGAACTGATCCTACGTATTTTCAGTATAGTTTTAAATATTTTTCTGTCTGTATATTAAATAATAAATGGTATTATATTGTATTGGTACATAACAAATTAAGTATAACTGACAATTGTATAAGACATAATAACATATATATATATATAAATCATGTTAGAACAATACATTGTTACAATTTGAAATAGTTACTATAATTTGTAATATGTTTCAAAACACAATTATGTCATTACAACAAGAGCAATCACATTTGAGTCAATGTCCCGTAAATCATTGCAGACTTTATTTAAAAAAATGTTTAATCAACCAATGAAGATAGCTAGATGCTTGATGTATAATCTGATTGAGGGTTATGAGAATGTATGTCACCATCATGCTGTAACTTGGATGTTTAATTTTTTTAGGTTAATCTGTTGCCAAATATAATTCCACGGTATTTCATTTATGTGGAATTATTTGAGATGTAAGTACCTTTGTATAACTACCATTAACCAACAACCAAATACCATTAAGTTTTAAAGAGGAGGTGTTATAGGTCGACGAAGAATGAATAATATAGAACTGCGGTGTTTAGTTAACACGTAATGATTCTATATTGACTACCTATTTACATTTTTGATTGTTTTTGAATTGCTATTGCACAAAGTATATAAGTCACAAGTGGAGTATAATACTATATACAGAAATACAGAATCCAATGATTGACATAAATCGTATTGAGCATTCACACGGAACAATATTATGTATATACAACTGTACAAGGTTGCCTTGCAAGATTGTTTTTTTTTTTTCGTCAGACCGGCAAAAGAGGTAATATTAACTCACTATATTATGTACGTGAAGATAATATAATGATCGACCGCGGATTATAATCCGTTTGTGGTGCGGCCGGGCGACCGACGATGGGTTGTCCGTGGTGTGCACGCGTTAAACGGCGACTAGCAGTCTCGAGGTTTTATTACGTGAAGACTGCAGAAGAGGTTTTTATTATATTTAATACTTTATACATATTGTACTTATATATATATATATATACATACAGCTGCTGGTTCTATCTCTCTGTCTTATTTAGTATTAATAGACATACCTGAGTTTTTACTGTGCACTTATAATTTATAAACCCGTTGTTTTTTCCTCTCCCCGGTCGCCGTATCTCGATTCTTTTCTTCTTCTTCTTCTTCTTCTTATTCTCAGTCTGCGTCTCCTTCGTCTTATTTTTCTACGCTCCCTCCGTCTCCTTCTCTTCTTCCTTCTTCCTAGTCCCATCTCCGCCTCCCGCACAGCACACTCACGCATTATTATTATTATAGAGGCACTATAGTCGTATTAAATTAACTTCGGTGTACGTGTGTGTGAGAGTTTATGCTATAGTGGACGTAAAAAAAAAAAAAACTTAGAGAGAAAACGAAATGAAAAAATATAAAAAGAATCTCGTGGTAATAATTTAATATAAATATAGTAGCGGGGGGATATTGAAAAGTCAAATAAAGAAGAATAAATAAATAATAAAACCAGAGCGTTTATAGCGTGTGCCCGATCTCCGGAGCCAGATAGAACTCTCCGCCGTGATTAATGGTCGGCCATAAAGCTCGGAGAAACAAATACCCCGAGACTTGGAGATTGATGAATTTACTGAGTCGGCCTCGTCCGAGCGGACACCTCAATGTCATCAAGAGATAATATAATGTTTTTTTTTTTTTTTTTTCTTTTCGAAATCGCTCTTTATTGGTCGTAAACGTTTTTACCGTGCGTGTAATGTTTGCAGACGGCGGTGAATGGAATGCAATCGTAGAGCGCGGCTTACGCGTGTCCAGCGCCTGATCAAAGAACCTGTGCGGTCCGCGTGGCGACGTAACTCGCAAGGGCTGCTGCTGTTGTTGCAGCGTGTGTGTGTAGGCAGGTATAGTTGATTCCGACCGTTTCGTCTTTCATCTTTTATGTATAATATGCATATTATAATGCGTTATGCGTCCGCTGCAGTCCTTTCATTCCCATCCGAATACAAATTTACCACGTTTGTTCGGCGCACGAAATATTCATCTAAACACGCTATCAAATTATTTTGACAGCTATATGGGCTGCGTATAAATAACGATGTTGGCATTATAAACAAATTACATATTATACAGCGTATTATAATTGTATGGTCTAGGGGGATAGTGTGCGTTGGGCGATTATAATAATATAATGCCTAAGCCCTAAATATTGATAATTAACAAATAATCAATAATGTGTTACTTTACCTATATAATATATAATATAATACATTATGCAACAAAGTTTTGAACTAGTGATGAAAACAGTTAAATCTGCAAAACATCATATTACTTGCATATGAATGCATGTAAATTAATTATGAAATATCCTATTTATATTTATTAGATTATTTTGAAGGGAAACGTTTTAGCTCTATAATAAAAAATATATTCATAAAACTAAATTAATATTTACAATATACATATTATATATTATACGAAATATAAATAACTTTAGCATAATATCATGGAATGTCACTTAATATTTTGTAAGTGGATAATAACTATTAATTAATATTATTTCATTTAAACATCGGTAGTAATTTTTAAGAAATAATAATATTATATAACTAGATAACTACTTAGTATAGTTACTTACTTCCAAAGATAGTAATATTCAACTGTACGTTTTGAAGCGTTGTTTATATTATAACTTTGACTTCAAGGATAGTATTATATTTACACTGTAAAACCGCTTTTAAATAATTCTAAAAACATTATTTATACATGTTTCGACAACATACGCACGTAATACATACTCTTGCAACAACCTTAAATGAAAAAAATGTTTAACCTAAGTTTAAATTTTGTTTCATTTTTGTATTATAATACAATCTGCGTGGACTTTAAAGTACAGGTAGCGTTATATATGTAAGTATATATTATAGATACAAAACATATTACAACTGATATAGGTATATATACATATTTTAATATGTTATCTTAATTAGAACACCGCGTTATAATTAGCCATTTTACTATTTATGTTATGCTTATGGTACTAAATAATTTTAAAAAAAATGCTTACTAGGTAGAAAGGTATCTATTTTAGGTACCTACTAATATGTGTATTATAGATTATTTTACTACTATATCAAACATTATGTACAGTATATACCTAATGACGTAGTGAATAATAGTAGACTCTATTTGTTGTATCAAACATGGAATAGATAAAAATTACTGACCTTCTCATCAAAAATATTATTTTTATATTTAAACCTCTAAAACGTTCGGTAAAATATAAATTAATATAAACGAGGAATCTGCCTTTATAAAACAAACAAAAATTGTGTATATAAAATAATAAATATATTAATAGTAAAATAGATACAATTTGAACGTTGAAAAAAAATGATGTATTTACAATTTATAGCATATAAACTAATAAAATATGTAATAAGTACTGTCTAATGAAGTAATGTAGGTAAAAGTATGTAATACTCATAACTCATAAGTCATAGCAATACTTGTTAGTTGTTACAAACGATTATATGGTTTGATAAGTTACGGCTTATGTGTCATGAATATCATAGGCATCATTGTAATTATGTTTTTATACGACACATAGAATTACTATACTATACTCTATTATAGCTGGCTAAAGTAGCAGGTTTAGCCGGTTCACTGGATTTATTGATTATGATTAATCATTTCATAAAGAATGTGAATTATTTCTGGTTAATTTGTCCAATAATTTATACAATTCAAGCAATTATGACTTTACTCTGAAATTATTAAATATATGTATATTTTTAAGGTCATATTAATAGCAATGGAATTAAGATTTTCAGTCAAAACCTTATTGCTATCTCAAAATACATAATGACTTATGTCTTATATATAATATGTATAATTTATATAGATCTGATTTATGTAATTGTGTTTGTAACGTGAACTTAATATAATATTTTCCTTTTTTTTATATTGTTGATCTACGTATAATATTTACTTTGATTTGAAATAAATTCTAAATATTTATTCCAGTCTTAAAATTTGGACAGGTCCACCAAAAGACTAAGACGAGGAATGTATGAATTTGCATCCATCGTAAGAATTGTAGGTAATTAAAGTGTTTTTTTTTTTTTTACTGAATCAATATTATTTTAACTATAATTAATACTTTTATCAAAATGATTCATAATATTTTGGTACATCTAAGTCTAAGGTTCTTTTAATATAAATATACACATGTGTGAAGCTGAATTACCATAAAACTTATTCTTGTTCTTAAGGTGTCTAACGTCGTTTGAGTTGTCTAGTTGATTGAATGGCTGCTGGATGTAGTGTCGCTTTGTTTTATCTCATGTTTGAGAACAACTTGGTGATTTCTTCTGTAACTGTATTTGAAGTAGACTGAATCAGCAACATATCATGAGTGTATAGCGTGGTTACTTCCAAACCGATATGCAATGATAATTATTGTGCGAAGGGCGACATTTCAAAATCATTGTATGATTCTGATATTGAATACCTACCACAAGCCAAATTCAGTTTCATAATGGCTATACGTACAGGATATGTATGTTTAATTTAAAAAAAGGTTTACATCATAATGACTAATCGTGACTTACTATAAAATATAAATATGTTTACGCGCTTCAGGTTAGGAATCCCTGGTGCTAGTCAGGCCTCATTTTGAAACTATACATATTTATAGTAAGGCACGATAGTAGTCATTATGATGTAAACCTTTTTTTAAGTTATTCACATAAACGAGAGGAAAAATGAAAAAATGAATAATGGACGGTTACCGGGTATATTTGTTAAACATTCTTATCTCTGTGAATATAGGTACCTATTATATGTTATAACTTTATTTTTTACTATGATTTTACTATTATTAAATTTTGGATTTTAAATGATTTTTTTTTTTTTTTTGGTGGCGGGGAGTCGTATTGAGAATTTTTAAAATCAAAAAGGGAAAGGGTGTGGAATAAAATAGGTTCAGAAACACTAGCCAATAAAGTATACGCATTTTGTATTTGATATGCGATCTTCTGACATAACTGACATGAAAATACGTAACATCGTTAAAAACAAAATATTTAATTTTAAAAATATGATAGTAAATATATATTTTATGTATTAATTAAAGCAGCATAATTTTTTATTCAAATAAAATTATATTAAAAATGACGATTTTCTCCATAAAAATATATTTATTTATGATAATATAGGTACATAATAATCGTTCAGTATTATAGTATATTCCATAAGAAGGTAACTGTCATATTTTATACATTTGAAAGTGATGATAAATCGTTTTAAAATTAAACTCATATGACATATTATATAAATATATAATTAAAACTGCTCTTACAAGATCTATTCAACATTTGTCACATAATATATTAGACACTTATCACTTAGTTGTAGGCAGTTTCCGATTACAAAAAGGGCATTTTCCAAGATTATATAACATTATAACCTAACCACTTTATAAAGCACATATTTCATTAAATTTTTATTAAATAGGTATAATCATTGTTACTAAAGCTATATTTAGCTCAAATAAATATTTAAAAAAACAAGGATACGATCAACTTTTTCGGCTTTACTACTAATAGAAAGAAATTCTAAATTCAAAAGAAAATTGATTTACCAAAAACAAATAAAAGTTATTACGAACAAAATTATATTTAATTTTAATTAGTTTGAATAATAGGTTTAAATATATTATCATATTTACTATATTAGATTTATAATGATGAAGGTACTCCTAATAGAATAATTAATATATATAAGTAAATAACTTATAAGTAACAGCAACAGGTAACCGTTTAAAAAAATCAATTAATTTTACTGCCTCTACCTTTTCAGTTAAATCGAGAAATACATTACATTACCCTGAATTACACACATACTTCCACGAGATGAACAAACAAGATCAAGAGATCACGTTCATAAATAAAATGGACGATAATCACTTCATGTCAGTGCAACCGTCACGTACCGACGTTTATGCCTCTATCTTTACAAAATATGTTGGCCACACTAAC
Source organism: Nasonovia ribisnigri (assembly GCA_027563435.1). Classification (NCBI taxonomy): domain Eukaryota; kingdom Metazoa; phylum Arthropoda; class Insecta; order Hemiptera; family Aphididae; genus Nasonovia; species Nasonovia ribisnigri. The sequence goes on along the minus strand of JANEHU010001355.1, from coordinate 18,433 downwards.
TATTGTTTAATGATGACAACTACACCTACATTTTCAAATCTATTTTCTAACAACAATACAAGATGTACACAAGGTTTTCAACATTTATGAATATAAACATAATAATATAATAAACTATTATAAAAATTATTATCTTTATTCTTAAAATGTCATAAAAATTAATTGTGTATTATAAAGGTGGCTCATTAATTATATTTTTATATGTATAATCGTGAATACAAATTGAAATGTGCCATCGGCTAGCCATATAAATATTTGGTTGATGAATGCAGTTTCTTTTTGATATTAGAAATTAAAAAATAACACAAATTAATTTTTTCAAAATTAACAATATTAATATTTACGGTAGTTGTATGCATAAAATAATTATTATTGTAAATATCACAATATAACAGTCAAATCTTAATCACATAAAAACAATGCATTCGTTCAAACAGGTGACACGCTTTAAATTAATTTATTTAATTTTCAGAAAATGTGTATACTTATAACATATTATAAGGTCGTACATAAACTATTATAATTCTACAAAAATTAAAATTAAAAAAAAATGAATACAAAATATAGTTAATTAACAATGATAGTACATTACTTTATATAAGGATATAATTGATTTGGCCAATTAATTAATTAGGTAGCTGTATTAGTTAGGTATCTATGTTATTGTACATAATTAATCATTAATATATTGAATATTATATCATTATATCTTCTTATAAATAACAATATTAGGTATACAACATATCAGTATTCTTATAATTTCGTCGGTAAGGGTTTTTGTATTATTAGTTATTACCTATAATTATAGTAGCTATTACTAAAGTTTTTATAATTTAAATTTATTTGTACTCCGATGAATCTTTGTTATTGTATTTTAAAAAGAAATATATGTAACTTAAATTAATATATTTAATTTTTAGATATTTGCTACCTACTATTTTTGTATATTATATTTTTCATGTCACTTGTTACCACCCATATTATTTTCAATATTCAGCGTTATTATATTTTTATTATTTATTATTGTCTTTGGTTATTTTTTACTTTACGTGTGAAATAATAATATTATGCCAAGAAATGCAGATTTATTTTACTATAAATAATGTAAAGAAGCTGATTTATTATTGCTATTTTCTAATATAATGCTAAATGAGTAAGTTATGTGATATAGTTGCATCCATATCTTATCTCAAGTTATACCATATCATAGCCTAGAACCTATATCTATATGAATATAATACTATATATTTTATAAAAGTGTAAACAATGGTAATAACTATAGATTTATTTGAATGTGTAAATAATTTTAAAAATGTTGATGAGTTTGCATTATTATTATAATTACTTTTTTTATTGTTTTTACATTAAAATAACTTAACATCGTTTTATTGTATAGATAAATACCTAAACGATAAACGAATTTGTTTGATTCCTTATCCACTATAGTTACCGCAATAAGTAATTACCATATTAAAATAATCGCGTAGTTTCAATTAAAGCGAAAAATGTGTTCAAATATGTAAATAACCCTGTTGCATCACAATCGACCAACCTTATCGCGTGATCGCATATATACTTACAGGACACACACACACACACACACACACATTATCACATATACTTTGTATACATATATACATTATTACTACCTATAGTAATGTAGGTATATATTCTGTACAGTTATGCCTACCATCACGGTTGGTAATACCAAGTATTATTTTGGTATCAAGTTCAAGGCAGTTATACCCGAGAATGAAAGCCATTTATCCGTCGTCTATCGAACCTTTCCGTCAAAATCAGTAACTAGAATACCTAGTATAGCATCTACCATCGAAATACCATGCAATTTTTTTATGGTTTTTTTTCCAGTGTAAATTTAAATACAGATCACGTAAAATTATATTTTTTCGAAAACATTGTCGGAGCTGTAATAAAACGTAGGCACACAATATTTATCGATCTGTCGTGATATATCGATTGGTCACGATTCTGGGCGATAAAACCAGTCGCATATCACCAAAACGCATGGTGTGGCGAAACCCTAAAAGGATTCAGCCGAGTATAATTTATTTACTATAGAGGTATTCCACTGTCTTTGATAATATTATATTGTAGTGCACTACTAACTACAGAGATTCGTCACGAACCGTTCTGTTTCGATGACGGTCACAGAAATGATGTTTATAATGGCGGCGGCAATGGGTTCCCGGGGGCGATAATTTGTGGTATTAATTTTTCTTGTCCGAATTTTACGCACCAAAAAAATAATAATATTATAATATAATAGTATGATCCTGGGCTTTGTCGCACTCGGTCTTAGCCTCTCAGCTCCTCGTGCTGGTGTTGCCGACAAACGTCGTTCGCGATGAAGACCGACATGGAAAGCGTTGTGCGTGGTACCCGGTGCAGGGTCATACTTATTATATAGGTACCGACTATCGCCACCCACGCGTCAATTCGTGGTCGTCTGCAATGAGCCTCTGGTGTACAAGTGTACAACACCAACCAGTGGAATTTCAATTTTTCTCATTCTGATTGTCTGCACCACCGCCGCTGCCGCCGCCGTACTGGCGTTTACCGTAACTAATCCGATCACACAAGACACATATTATTATAGCAGGTATACACGTACACACACAGATGAGTAACGTATATAGGTAAAAACAAGTGATGTATATTATTCCATTTGTCGGCTCGTCGAACAACATCATCGTCGTTGTCGTCGTCGTCGTCGTCGTCGTCGTCTTCGTCTTCGTCGTCGTCGTCGTCATCATCATCATCATCATTGCGCACAAGCCTCGCGGTCATGCTGAAATAATAATATTATTATTATTATTATTTTTATTATTATTATATATTGCCGGACACTTTATTATACATATAGCATATTGTATATTGTATATAAGTATATACCTATAATGATTATCTGTTACATTATATACGTTTCCTATAACGATTTTTTGTTATTATGATTATTTACGTTCTAATAATTAAAACGCGATTCACAATGACCGCAGCTTCCACATAATACAGATCATCTCTTCAACAGTATCCATGTGTACTCGAGCGCTCGCGCGCGCGTTATTTATTATTGTTGTTGTTGTAGTGTTATCTCTCTTTCTCTCTCTTTTTCTACGCGCGTGTGTGTAATTGTGCGAGTGTGTGTATACGTATGAATTTGTTCGATATTAATGATTCCATTGTGTCAGCGATGAACAAAGAGCACAGGTGCCGTGGGAACGCGGCGGTATGTCCTTTTTAAAAGTAAATTAGAAAAAGAAAAAAGGAGAAGGGAATATGAAAAAAAAAAGACAAAAATAGAAAAGTCGGACGATTGTCTCGGGCAATAGTGTTTAATAGGAAAGCGACCCGTTGCGGGGCGGTGGAGGTAATCATTGCAATCGTTGCATGCTATATCCACGTGCATAACGTATACCTATAATATATGAAATATATACATACCTTTAGACCATCAGCAACAGGCAGCTTACCCTTACCATTGCCAACCCCCTTCTCATTCGACCTGGAATTTGAACCCTCGTATTTAAGGGATCACAATCCCGAATATGTGTACATAAAGTACATCTATCTATATGCGGGTGTATAATACTATAATATAGTGATAGCTTTTATGCACTTAATCTTGAGATATGAATGAAAATTTCAAATAAAAAAAATGGTTATTTATAACCCCCAACGGTTGAATTAGTTTTCCCCGAAAAATGATTCTACGCTCATTTATAAATATTTTTTTTTCATACCCCTAATTATGATTTGGCTATTGTGTTCAATGACGTGACTAAGTACGTTTATAAGCAAAATCAATATAATAAGCACAGGTGCAAATAGCGTCTGCTATTTTTATTAGCTAAGCCCATAATGCCCATAATCAGCTATTATTAATGTATTTTATTGTAATTATTTGATTATAATCGTTTTGGCTGAATAAATAAATAAATATATAATGACCCCCTTCCCTATTTGCGTCTATGATAATAAGTATTAATGTATGAATGCTAAAAACATTATCAGTTATTAATTATTACCATATTATTGAAATGTAATTACATGTAGGTATATTTATATCATGCAATAAAGTTTGATTTACATTAAATTTTCAATTATGATTAACATTAAAGTAAGAGATTGTCAATTCGATGCACATGATTATATGATTGTATATGCCTACACGAAAAGGCTAGTTGGTATGGACCATGGACGTACGGATGTAAATTATACCACATTTTAAATATAACAAATATAAACTAAAAATGTTTATAATGTTCAGTGTACCCATCAACATGAAAAATCTGCAACGCACCCTTTCAATTATTAAACAATGATTAATAATTTCAAAGATATGGGAGAGGTTGGAAATGGTACTATATAGAACTTTTGTTATTAGATTTTAAAAAATATATCTTAAATACTATATGAATGACTTAAAAAATAGTTGGATACATTGTATATAAGTATAATGAAAAAATAAATGGTTTCTGTATATATATATATATATATATCTGATATATTATTAGTCGATAGGTACTATTAAAACCATGCATTTAGAGTGAAGCTTTTACAAAAAGTAAATATATATATTCCATGTCAAAGTTTTATAATTCATTAATCATTTTTGTCTATAGCTATACTAGTAAATTATAAAGATTATTTAAATTACATATTTGTGTACTATTATTTATCTTATAACCTAAGACTTATGTTATTTTGAGTGTACATGGTACGCCATAATCGAAATGCAGTGGATATTGCTGTACCTAATACATAGTACCTACCTATTTTATTAAATCATTATTAATACGATTTTAAGGGCCTTCACTGGAGGACTTCTTAAATCCATCTATATTTTCACATTGTTGTCCATAAAGATAAGTCAGTAAAAAAGATATTATTATCGTTTATCTTTTTACTTATATGGTTCTATAATCTAAATTGTAACAAATTATAGATTATATAATGAAAAAATAATAATTAATAATATTTCATACATAATTATTGTAGTATATTGTTAGTGATAAAAATAGTTTTTTTTATTAATAAACTATGACCATCATAATTGTTTGGTAGATAAGGGGAGGATTACGGTTTTTGGTATGGATTTTGAGAGGGTTTACGGTTAGTTTTGAACCACACGTGTGTATGTGGGGTGAGGATTCGTCGTAAAGACCCCAGGTGGTGGTCACCCATCCAGGATGATACTTGACTGCAGCACACATTAGCAACTGCGGCCAACAACCACGCCACACCATGCTCCTCAAAATGGTTTAAATGAACTTTAAAACTATAATTATTCACTTAAGTATACTTTCAATGAAATTACATAAAGTATTTAATAAAATATTATATCATAGATTACGAAATGTTTTTAAAATAAAATTTATAATTTATAACAGCGTAATATTATTCAATGTTAGGTACATATATTTATGTACATACATTTAAATTTTAAATATTAATGCTAAACATATAATTTTATTATAGTTTTATATATTATTATAATACCTACAGTTCTTAAGTCTGTTAAATTTATTGGAAATAATTTCCAAATATTCAATTACTCAGTTACTATATAATTGGTAGTATAAAATATAAAATATGAACACTTTTAACCATTATATATTATAATACTGAATTGTGAGTACATAAAAATACACTTTATCTAAGTGTTTTAAATTTATTTTCACAATTGAAAAATAAAGGGGTCTATCGCAACTCTCAACCCTTCAAATATAAATCCGTGAAAATATAGATTGTATAGAGTGAATAGAAAAAAATGGTAGTACAAATATTAGTTTTATAATTTATATTTTATAGTAGTATTCGATTATGTTGACTAAGTATTTCAAATAAGTAGGTACATTGACAAAAAAACTTGTGAACAGATTTTCAATTGTTATCTTATAAAAATGACTCGAGTGTAGTTAGGTTAGATATAATCAGTTAACTTGTTGTTATATTAAATAAGTGTTTTATTTTTTTAATATTGTGATTGTAAAATATATAAAAGGATACGAAAATTGGCTCAAATCCGACTTTCATGTATTAATTTTTATTACTAAATTATAAACTCGAGTATCGATATTTTGGATACGATCCAACGATTCGTTTTTACATAAACGCATATGTAGTGTTTGATTAAATTTGTTTTACATTCGAATAAGTATAAATTATAACAAATAATTTAGTATTTACATAGAAAAGTTGTATATTAGACAGTATATTGGTTTGAAAATGAAAAGGATTGATATATATAGGTACTTAAATAGTCAAAACACAGCAAGTTATAAAAGTTACACGCGTTTATCAAATACCATTGCGTATATCAATACATAACTAATTATTATACCTACGATAGGTACCTGTCCTGTTAATATATTATATTAATAGAGGAATAAATAAATATTAACTACTAAATTATGGAATTGTCATGGTTGTATCCAAATCACTATTACTCAATACTAGAATATTCGAGAAAGATTCCATAACACTTCCATCGTGTTCAAGAAGTATACATTCCAACAATATAATTTAATTTTATATTATATACTAAATAAGTACCTTAGTCAAACTTACAATGTATTATATTATATACATTCTATTAAATGTAAAATGAACCATCTAAATAGACAAGAGGAGTTAACACGTGCCACTCTCATGAAATTGTATACATTAATCAACCGCACTCCGAACTACATAATGTGATAACGCGAGTAGCATCACTTTAATCTAGTTACATTGTGTGCTCTCAAAGCGACGATCGTATAGGGAGCGACGGCCGCCGCGGTGGCAGTGGCTTAGGGGTTGTTTGGCAATAACACTGAAACCGTCATTAGATGGTTCCTTTTATTTTATTTATTTATTATTATTATTTTTTTTTTTTTGAACCCCTTTTTCCGCGCGACCCTCTCGCGCGTAGTGCTGAGTTCCAAACGAATAGTTTCCACCCTAGCTCTCGGCCAATATAATATATATAACGACAGCGGCACACGATGATTTTCGGGCAATGTCTTGCAGTAACGTTACAAAATTATAGTCCATATCCTCTATTCCTCTTTCACCGGTCGTATATAATATACACATGATAATAATATGTACGTACGCGCGTATATTATATAAGGTATATACACTCGCGTATAATGTGTATAACTTCCCAGTTCCCTGTACTTACCCTCGGGTTCCTTATTGAGGTTCATTTGGATTTTATTTTTTATTTGTTTCATTCTATTATTATACACACACGCACACCCACACACACACACACACACGCACTTCTTTCACGTGAATCACATCCCACCATGATGCGTAACAATGCAACCTTATAGGTGTACAGGTGCGACGGCAGCGGCACTTCACCCTGCGTGCGGGTTCGTCTTAATGACAGGGCACACCGCTGAAGCGCGGGCAAATCACACTGTCAAAATCCCGCACTTAATATCAATATACGACGTGTGTGCATTATTATAATAAACACAAATGGGGGTGTTCTTTTATATACATATGTATATATATATATAAATACGCCTACCATACATAGTTTTGGTTCGATTTTGAACTATTATTATTAGTTTTTTTTTTTTTTTATCTTCATATACCTAACAATAGGTATGAAATGAAAAGACGATCGAATTATTATTATTAATCCCACCAAATAGGTACCTATATATATATATAATATATATGTGTAATGAATTACATATAATGCGTACGTGTCTCGCGGATACAGTTTGTTATTTGGAATAATTATTGTTATATACTTACATACCTGTGTAGTGAATATATATATCATACTTAGTCAACTTTATATATATAACGTCGTAGTCACGCGGTGTATATAATTTCGGCCGTTAATGCCGTTTTATCCGGTTCGACTATCTTGTCCGTCCCCATACCCTCCCACCGACCACTATAGTATGTTGTTCGGCGTAATTTTTACAGTTTCATTTACACCATTGGGGTGTGCACCGGCACGTCCACCCCAATTCTATACTTACGCACGAAGAGTGTGTGGGTGTGCTGCAGTGTATAAGCGTTTTCGGCGTTATATATACATATACGAGACTTGCCGATTTATCATCGTAATAATATTTATGCCGGCTAAATCTAATAAAGAAAATTTTTGAATTTTAAATGGCCAACGCTGCCGTTTCCAAGAGGGCACTAATGTGATTGCTTCCCTACAATAAACACAGCGCAAACGGCCGCGGAAAGAATAGCGATGCGCTTGCTCGCCAACGATAGGGGATGAACGCACGGAATAAAATAATATATAATACGACCCAACCGGCGTGGCGGGCGGGTGGTGGAGGCGGCGATGACGTTGACAATTTATTACGTGCAATTAATTCCATGTATAGTTTATGTCTTCATCGCCGTATATATTTACACACATATATTATATGTATGCTGCTGAGATGCCAAACGGAGATGGTATATATATATATATTAGATGATACAAATATATGTATATTATTATATTATATTCGTATCCGAACGTTTTCGAGTACTGCCCTCGGGGAACGATCCATTGGGATATAACATTATTATTTTAATAGTCGTTTTTATTTTTATACTCTAAACTCCCAGCGAACGGACAAAATGATGACCGCTCGTTCGGCACTATATATAATATACGTTAACTCGCTGTAATAACAATAATACTGTGCAGCGTTGCACAACTGCACGAGCAGGCTGACCTCGGCTGCATTTTTTTCTTCAATATAGTTAACCCACGAATATAATATTTTGTTCAATTATTTTTTAAATATTCGAACACGTTGGTCACATTTCTGAACGGTTTTTTTTTTAAAGTTCTTAAGTTACGTTTACCTATACCTATTTAAAACATATTAAGTATTTATTGATATCAGTGTATATATACGACTATAAATTATAATTCATTAGTGCTTGTCGGGTTAAATAAGACTGTAATTTATAGATGCATGCTCCCAGTACAATATGACATTAGACACTTGTTATTTAATTTCAAGCAGATTTTACAGATTTCATATTTTTTATATTCTAATAATTTGTAAGTACCTAATATAAATTTTTATGCGTAAATATAGTGTTTTTTTCACTAAATTGCTTGCTTATTTTGTATTAAATTTGAAATTTAAAAGTATTCTTTAGGTAGAACTTAAACAAAAATTTCATTATTTTCGTACCTATTATAATTAAAAGTTAAAATCTAAACGATGATACTCATAAAGTTTCTATAATAGGCAAACCTACGGTAAATTGTCAAGTACTTAGCATATAGTTATTGTCAATAATAAATAAAATAATAAGCTAATATTCGAATAAACCCCTTAAGGGTAATAATAAATGTTTAAAATATATCATTTTTTAAACACTGTTTCTACGTTTTAAATTTCATAAAGAATTATAATATTGTTTATGATTATCTTTATTAAGGCCTCGCCTGACACCTGGTAATGTAGTCTTATGATTTTTCCCCTCAGAAGTCTACCTAAATACTAGATTCGGAACCTTCGATAGGGTTTGGATATACTGTTTCATAAAATAGGCAGCATTGAAATGGTTTCGTGTAGGTTATAGTTTTATAAGAAAAATATCACTAACCCATAAAAATATGATACTATATAGCTTAGACCTAAGGAACTGAATATGAAATCTCGATTTACATTGTTAACTTAGTGCTAATAAAAACATGACTGGAACGTGCCACATCAAAAACGATATATAAGGATTCCCCCTAGTGAAAAATCACAAAACACTTTCCGCATTGTTGTTCAACCCCAGATAATTTAATGAACCGTAGAACCCAAAACATCTCGAATTAACATTTCGTACACACTACCAAATATGAAATATTATTCAGATGTAGTTATTTAACTGACTTGACTGTAATGGTTTTTTTTTTATATATAAACATAAAACGTAATTCATCGTTTATTATTTTCTGTAGACTTATGTATTTTTATAAAACATGCATTTAACCAATTGTTTATTATTTACAGTTAATTTATATGGAATACTTTCCTATTTTATTAACATAAATGTAGAATTCATTTTTATCCGTATCATTTTTGTGTATCCAAGTTAAATTTAAATTGAATCTTAGTTCCTAAAATATATTCTAATAATTATGTGTCATAAATGATTTTATTTACTGAATTAGGTTATGATTATACGGTGAGGAGAAAACTATTGGATTTATAATTATTTCTTTTTTTTCACACTGTTGTTCGTTAACAAAATGTACAAAAATAATATTTTTCAAATATACATGAAAATATGAAATAACCAATCCAACTAAATGTTGATATTTTTTTAGTAAAGGTGATTTCTACTCAGAATCGTTAATCGTATACAATAATTTATTATTGGTTTTAAATATTAAAACATCCTGTTCAGTATTCAAAATATTGTTTACTAGTTCACCACATATAAGAATAATTATTATTGAACCTATGGTTATAAAGTTTTGAGTTTGAACATACAATTCTAAAATATTCTTAATACCCGCTAATGGATTAGTATATTATGCAGAACGTCATTTTTATTTATCAACACATTATAGGTATACCATCGTAATCAATAAAAATAATAAACGGAGAAGTGTAACAACATTTAAAATGTTATTAGATGTTACTGGATTACAAAATTATCTGATGGTTAAACTGGACATTTGGATGATGTTTATAATTACGTCATATAAATATAGTCCATTACCTACCATCTAGTATAGTATAGTCATTAAGTACTCATTAAATTCGATACCGGATTTACCTATTACTTATAATATAATAGTTAATAATATACGACTAATCAGTAATCTGTATACATTTCTATTTAATGACCATAATAACAATAATAGTAAATCGCTAATATTGAAAATTATACATATTTTAATTTAACTAGTCATAGTCTGAGTAGTCATAGTTCAATCTATTACGTTTTACAAAGTAACAAAAACTAGGAAGATTTGTTGTAAAAATTATGAAAAGTGCAACTGAACCACAGTTATTCACCTAACCACGGTCTAAATTCTAAACATTTATCATGCGAAAATGTGATTGACAATAGCGACAGTATATTAATGTTACATGAATATAAATACTCTTAAATAATACGTACCTATATACAATTGCAATCGTTTAACGACATAGTAGTGACTATAGTGATGTCCATCGTCAACTGCGTATAGGTTGTACAACCTCTCTATTGGTATTTTCTCCTCCGTTTTTATAATACTGTTTTATTAGTATGATAATTAGTATTGAAACGTCAGGTCGAAAGATGTTAATGTCTGTGGAATGCAGCTGAAACTGTCGACCCTCGGACGATATTATCGGTCGTATCCTCGGAACGTAGACGCTAATTGGACAGGCCTCTTTGTAATCGTCCTCCTCGTAACAATAATTATTATTATTAGAGTTATATACGCTTCTTCCGTCAGCCGGATGTCGAAAATTATTGCATTTGTACCAGACTCTAAAAATCGTTCTCACCGCCGCAGATGGGTTTCGTATATAATAAATATATATATGTACCTGCCTATATTTTATTTTATTTTTTTCTGGTCGACCGCTAATGATATTTTTTTCATATGGAATACAACAAAATTGAACGTCTCTTGATGTCATCCCGTACGTAATTATAACCTTCGGTTTGGAAGAGAAAAAAAGTATTATTCGATTATTTTTCGGAGCATTAAAAGACACGTTAGGTATGTCCTCGGGGTGATTTGATGATATATAGTTTTTGGCAAAAATACTCCCACTAACTACTTTAATTACTTTCTCGTCGTATAATACCCCTATAACTCTACTGCTTTGGTGGTCCATTCAATAGCGCCATTTTTTGTTTTTATTTATATTTCCATTTAATACTCAAGTTGGGCTGCTAAATATGAACGAGTAGGTAAAACGATGGTTTCCAATACAAATATTTTTAAAGCACGAGTGTATAAAGCTATTTGTAAAATTAAAGTATAAAACTTATATTTAAAAACATGCTTCATTTGATTTCATTGATTTATGAGATACAACAGAAAATAACGCAGCATAATTTTATGCAACACATTTTTATTTTAAAAATAAATATATATTTTAGATGTTATTACTTATTATAAAGTAATTTTTGATGAAGTGCAGTTTTAATTTGAGAACATTATTACTCAAGAAAGTAAAAAATTATTTGTTTCAAAATAAAATAATATTAGGTAAGTATGCGTATGCATAATATTATATTATGTTTACAAAATAATAATAACTAAACAATATTATATTTCTTACGAATTTATATACTTAAATATAGTATATAATATTTGTTTGATTGAAATTGAGCAATAGACTAACGTCGGATAATTAAGAACTAACAAAAAAAGAAACAAAATAATTAAGGATCTTACGAAACTCTTTTTACACTATTATTTATTTCAGAAAATATTCTTCATAATTTATCATTGTAATATAATATAATTAGGTATACTAAATTTTAATAATGTATGAAATACATGATAGACTTTATTGTCGTTATTACTTTAACAACTATAATATTTAAAATCAATGGATAAATACTTAGATAAATATTTACAAATTACCAATATGACATTTTTTTCTTTTTAAATGGCAATTGTCATTACATTTTATATATAAGATTTATATTTTTATTATTTTTAATCTTTTTAGTAGTGTGGTAATAAACTATAATATTTAATTGCCAATTTATAGTACACCTGACTTCATGTCTAATATAATAATAATTAATATATAAATTATGCCAGATATTGTATTCGTATAACTATAAACAACACATTATATAGTTATTCAGTTTTAAATAATATGATTAAAATCCTGAATTAACATTTTTATAACATTACAAATGAATTTCTTGTATCGTTTGAAATTTTGAAAAAGCCGTTAAAGTTAATGACTTGAAACTTAATAAATTTATTCTAGAAAAATATTAATGATTTAAAATATTTTCGTTTAAAAATGAGCCCGCGGTACACGACCCAAATCTCATCACAGCAGAGGCTCATCGCCAACGACGCTCGGTCCCAGCATCCCACCATTGATGTGCTTTCCTAGCGGGAGCGAGAATGGTACTTCGGGATGTGGGGGAGCTCCAAATGCCTTGAGTGAATTGACGCCGTTCACTCACACGGCGGCCGCGCACCGGTCTTGACCCAGACTCGTTCCACGGCGAATTGGTTTCGGAGTGTCAGTAGCAGGAGCTACTATGTGGTTGACAGACCGTATGCTTGGTCAAAGGGAAGGTTGCTGAGTGAACAGTCGGGCAAAGCCTCGCGCTGCTGGTCACGCGGGTGGACTTCGGTATCTCCTAAGCGCTCACCCAACCTATTGGTTGGGCTAAATACACCTAAGGTTGCCCCTAACCAAAAACGGCAAAAAGATGAGGATGGCTCTCAACCCAACCAGAGTGGCGAAGGGCACTTGTACGCCTTAGCCGTACGGTACGAGCGAGGTCCGTTACATTAGCACCACCATATTAAAAATTCCAAAAAAATAATATAATACCAACGATTGTTATTTCCTTTGTACACATTTGTAATCCTCATATAAACATTTTTACACCTCCCAAAATGCCCCAAAAAACCAAATATCCGCGGTGGTGCTAATGTAACGTTACACCAGCACCCTACTTTTTGTACAGTCGACTAATGAACTCCAAAATGGTACCAACGATTGTTATTTCATTTGTACACAATTGTAATCCTCATATAAACATTTGTACACCTCCCAAAATGCCCCAAAAAAACCAAATTTCCGCGGTGGTGCTAATGTAACGTTACACCAGCACCCCACTTTTTGTACAGTCGACTTATGCACTCTATCCCGACTTCTGCGGCAACGGGTGTGCTCGGTTTAGGTTTGCAACGGATGCGCTCGGTGCCTAGGTCCCAAGACGACTTGCCTCCGACGGCCAGCTGGTAAGACCGTCGTACGCCGATCGTAAGCCGCGGAGGCTCTTGACTAGCGCACATACCTAATGTGAGGTCCGCGGTTGTATCCGAAAGGCACCCAACCCGGGAGTGCTTGTGTATATAAGAAGTAATGAATAATGATCATCAGAATACCGTTTATAAAACTATTTATATGCCTGAGTGATATGAAAATAGAATAATATATTTTATATACATTTAAACTATACAGGATTTTATTATAATATAAATTCAAAAGATAAATAAAAATTCAAAAAAAAAAAACTACTAACTTAATTAGGTATATCATACCAATATGGCATTATATTATATTTACAACTGAAATTATTTTTCTAAAGATATAATTTATCGAATTTATTTTTAATAACCCGTAAAATGTCTCTCGTATAATAGGTACTAGATCCGTTATTAGAGATATTAGATCTTAAAACTATACCAGTTAAAATTTTGGCTTAGAAAGATAAAGATTTTCAAAAAATCCTCTGCAGCTAACAATTTATAGAAAAAAAAGTTGGTTCTCAACAGAAAAAAATAAGTTTTTATCGCCACAAGACACTTATTAAATGGTGATTATTAGTACAATAATGAATATTTTAACAAAAAATGTACCAACACTTTGTTAACATAAGATATTTATTTTTAATATTAACTATTTGGTTAGTGAAAGTATAGATTTTATAAAGTTGTTTTTATAGAACACTTGACATTCAATATGAATAAAATTGAATGGACATTTTACAACAATGAAACTATAATTAAACTACTAAAATTATCATAGAAACTCATTCAACCATAAAAAAAACCTTAATTAATACCCTTTAGAATATTATAGAAGAACAGATGCAATTCATTTTTGTTGATATTTTGTACGCAATAATGTACCTGCATATTGATGGTCCAAAAACAAAATGAACAATTTAAGTACAATATTATATGGTTTTATAGTTATCATTTATAGACAAAAAATAGGTATTATTTAAATGAATAGCTACTTATAACTTGTAGCTTACGTCTTATAATGCAATCGTAATGAGTTAAAAATTCTATCTAATACTTAGGTGGTTATTACAATATGTATTTATTACATAGATATACCAGCTATGGAATATTAATTTTAAACCTTACAAATAGCAGTTTTAGCATGAATGCATAATACATTAAAATACATATTGATACAATATTACCAACTTATAACCTTAAACATGTTTACAGTTTTATAAGAATATTAAATTATTTAACTATTGGAATATAAGATAGTATGCCAAATACAGCATATTATAGGTATCTCGCTATATATCTAATGAAAAAATAACTGGAAATATTTTACATTGTATAGACGATCACTAAAATATTCATATCTATGGTATATTATATAGGTTTAAGTAAATTTATATTTGTGCAGTTCTATCCGATTTTTGTAATAAATAATAAATAAACATATCTACTTTTGATTTTAGATCGTTGCTATTGGTTATAGGAGCAATAATTATTATAAATTAGTATTTATTATTTGTTTGGTTGCCAAAGGTTAATCGGGATCAAATCGATTTTTTGCAGATATAGCCGTTCATTGGCGTCGTCCGTCATCGGACGTAGTCGAATTGCCTACAAGGGTGGCTGAGTTACACACTTACACACAAAAATAGATGAACAATCACAATTTTTTTAAGAGTCGTAATATTTTACGGGCAACGAAGTGCGCGGGATTAGCTAGTATAATTAATATATTATAATGTATTCAAATATTTAATATTAAATAATATTCAAACTGCTTAAATAGTTTCAACAATATACTACCTACTATAGCTTTAAATCGTCTAGATTCCTACTATATAATATACACATTGTATCTATAATGAATTGTAAAGATAAATATTATTATATTTGAATCGGTTGCAACTTGCAGAGAATGTAGGTATCTATAGTACCTATAGTAGGTATGGATGAAATCTAAGCGTATTCGGGGCGTGATCGCGTGAATGCCTCATCTCCGTTATAGGATCCGTAAGTAGGTACCTATACGTCGCGTGTCTCTGAAACAAACACTATAACCATAATATAGGCGTATTAGGTATGTGTAATATTTTATGTAAATAAGATATTATGATGATTTAAAAACAAGACCCGAGCACCCGATATTATAAACTATGATAATTAGATATACTGTCTACCTATACTCGTAGTTTCTAGCTGTAGCATACTAGCATAATATTATATCGTTCACAATGTCCAGCCGAGCCATACACGACTTCGTCACAGCATTATGTTGAAACGTAACATATAGGGTTACCCGTACACACATGTAGGCAATATTGTTAGACGAATAGGCTTGAATGAATAAAATAGCAAATAACAATATTGATAAATGTTTAATTTGTATTTCAAAGTTATAACTACCGGTTTGCTGTCTACGAGACTTTTTGGTGCCCAGCCGAGTATATTAAAACAACATTACTGTACAAACCAGCCAGCCATTTGGGCGCTACTCAACAAGACATATATACGCGCCCGCATGTTGCGTGGTGTGTGTGTGTGTGTGTGTGTGTGTGTGTGTGTGGTGTGTGTAATATATATTGTTCATTCGCTTGTCACGGCTAAACGGAAAAGGTTATAGCTAATGTGACTTAATATGATTTTAATTTATTGCTTGCTGACATAAGACAGTGTTTTCAACATTGGTCGAGAAAAACGATGCCAAGAGGACAGATCCAAATGCTGTGTTTCATATAGTTTTTTTTTTTAGTTATGACAGAGAAAAAATGTATGCGATTTCCTCGTTATATTTACGTCGTATTATATATTATGAGAAATAATTGGTTGTCTGATTCTATATTATTCCCAAGAAAACAATAATTCTCTCATGAAAAAAAAAAAACCGTTACCGAATTCCAACTAACTATGAATCAGACGATTATTTTTTATTATATTTTACTTCTATCCACAATCAAAGTAGGTGTTATAATTTTACTTATCAATCATTTTTAATTTAATTTATTAAAAATAAAATGTAATTAATGTGGGGTAATACAATTACATAAGTACACAACAATACTATCATGTTCTTTTTAATAATGAAATTAAACATTAATAGCTACCTACACAATATTATTATATTTTTAATTGTGTTTATTATTCGCTTACCTAATAATAGTTTATAAAAAGTCGTATACCTTTGACTACCGTCTACCTGGTAATGTTAGGATAATATAATAATTAGTTATGTTAAGTACCTAAACAGTTTTAATGCTTGTTCAGAAAAATAGAACATTATTTAGATAATATGGTATAATATTGATATCCTATTGATTTACTTTATTAAACTGTAAAGTCTATTAAAAAAAGTGAATACGAATGATTTTATGACGAGTCGTAAAAAAAATAGTTTGTCTCAATACGTTTATTAAGAAAATGTACTAGAATGACCAAAGTCAAAGTAAAATATTTAACTATTTTTAAAGGCAATTAAAATCAGCCTCGTAAACTAGTCGAAAAATAATCATTATTCGGATATTGTCCAATTCGTAACTCGTTTTACGAATCCATAGTAACAGCGGAAGAGAAATAAAAATTTTAGCGTGTCGTCGCAGAAAAAGAATTAACTGCAAACCGTAATCGCATAATATAATATACAATGCGTAATAACTTATTTATTATTATTTGTATAGTCGTGTATTATTTTGTATTTTAAGAGCATATATTAAAATGGGCGATTAATGTACCATTAAACTCTCAGATCTGTGTATGGTAGTATAAAGTATACTGCAGGGTAATACGCCAAAAACCCTCTATTAATTGCTTGGTTTTCTATCTACGGTACCATATAATATACAAACTACACGCTCTTATTTATCTATTATAGGTACATATATTAATACTGTAACCAAACGTGCAGGGTAATTAAATAAAAAAAATAATTTCAATTTTCACTTAGTTAAGTCAAAGTTAAGACGTTATAATAGTTATAAGTTGATAGTCAACAAACAATATATTGAACTCTGAAAACTTAAAGTTAATAAGAAGAAAAATATTGACTAACTCAGTTGAAAAAAAGTTAATTCATTTTATATATTGATACAACTACTAGGTCATACACTAAGTGTTTACGCAACATTCAAATATTGTCTTAAACATATTAACTAAATACTGATTAAAAACACATCGTAGTATACTATTTAATCTTAATGAAATGTAATGGTTTATGCAATACTACACGTTTGTGTCAACTAAGTTATTAAATCAAGGAATATAATATTATACCTATATTTAAAATGTTTATATACAAGGTGTAAACAGAAAGACTTGACAATAATGAAATAACTTTTGATCTAATCAATATTTCAACATTTTATTTTTATATAATTTATAGACACTTGCGTTGCATGTATATGTACCTATAATACACAATTTTTAATTTTTTTTGAAAAAATTCTTTATAACCAATTTGTAAATCTAATTTTTAAACAAATTTTGATAGTACAAACA